>JAHWFP010221912.1:0-13574 GCA_023313725.1 Lithobius niger
GGGGGGGGGGGGGAGAAGCTCGAGTGCAGACTTCCGATCCCACGGATCCCGAAAGGCATAAGATGGAAACCAGAGGTGCACCTCGGACGTCACCTCCCCCTTCGTTACAGACCGCTGGGGATAGACCTGGTAGCAGGGAAATGATGGGGACTATGGCAAGTCTTAACTAACCATAACATTTTATAATTCGCTATATAAACTGTCCAATGAGTCAAAGACTAGACTATTTGACTAGCCCTATACCTACTCTAAACAAAATTCATGGCAGTACTATCTTAACACTGTGAGAACTTTGCAAGGGCAATCTCTTGTAATGCCGAGTTAAACAAGGACTTCATGCGAATCTTGCAGGAGATTGGTAACCTGAAGAAAAGTCCAACTATGCAAAATCTTGTAAAATTGCAATTTTACATTATTTAATTTCCCCAAACATCCGAGTCAAATGTATAGGAATTGCTGGTCTTTGGTATGGCTTCAAAAAACCAGTAATGAACTGTTTTCTGCAGCCGTTTACTGCACAGTGCCAGAAGCTTCAAACAGAAGGTGTCATCTGAACCAGTCCTATTACTGGGGTTTAAGTGTCTTCAAAGATTTTTTCATTGCTGTCGATAGTTGACATGGATTGCAAGGAATGCATACTATGGATATAGTGTATGTGAAGAGAAATGCTGCATCCCGTCATAATATATGGAAGCAAAAAATCAACAAAAAAAGAGTGCTCTTCGCACAGATGAAAGTATTGCTCATAATGAATACCCGAGAAGCCACCAGTAGCGGTAGCCCAGTATTGGGTGTAGAGGGAAAGTCTTGAGTCTCATTAATCCCACGTTTTAGTGCAGTCAACAGCATCACCCCAGACTAACGGTACCTTCCTAAACGACCAAGAGCGGACCAAACGCACCACTGTTCGTGACAGTTTGGCTCATTCCCTGCTAATATCTGTGTTGATACGGCTTGATTGACGTCAACATGTCAGCGATGAATCTGTTACGTCACGCATGCTCAAACCTCCACCCCAGCAAACAACCTCCCTGAAATGGTTCGCAATTTGGCATTGCTTTCGCCTGGTCACATCTATTAGCCAATCCTGGTCGAATCCATTAGACAGGTCAGGTCGCGGTGAAGGTATGATGTATCGAATACTCTGCTGTGCTTGTTGAGCTGTGTGCTACAAAACAATATAATAATGGTGCGAAAGCAATATCAATAAATCATCACATAGTGACACGAGACAAAAAAGCGCAATACAGAACAAAAAGGAAACAAAAACCACAGGGGCTCGTCACAAAAAACGACACGGCCGGCCGGCAGGACGAAAAAAAACAAAGCGAGTCGTATTTTGTGACGAGCCCCTGTGACAAAACACACAAAACAACACAAAAGTCCACCAAAGAAGAGAAAAAAAAATTAGAGATTACAGATGTATTCGTCCAAGGACGTGGTGGCGGGAACGGTATTGTAGTTTTGTTGGTTGGTAGCTGTATTTTAGTTTAAGAAGGTACTGAACGGCTGTGATGCACGCGCGACGTCAAGTTTGGAGCCAAACTGTAACAGTGGTGCGTTCTGTTCGGTGCTTTAGGAAGGTACTGTATATGCACTGCGTGTTGTTAGGAGTTGTAAAAATGTTGACCAGCGCTTTCATGAATATGCATACTATATTAACAGAGGCCGCAAGCTATTGTAGGCAAAAGATTGCTATCTATACCACCCTGTAACATAACTTAAGTCCCAAGGTCCACCAGCCATAGACGGTTTTGGAAGGCTTCAGAATTTCCAGTTTTGCATGGACTGTTAAGAGCAGAATACTTTCATAATTTTTTGTGCTTGGTTGAACCAATTTTTTGCTACTGTAAGAATCGATTTCTGTGAACGATATTGCTTTAGCAGAACAAGGGCTGAAGTTAAATTCTTAGGTGTGCCACTGACAGACATGAAACTCCGCAAGTACAGCCAAAAATAAGTTTAATTTTTAGCCACATGTTTATTGGCCTTGTTCAACTAGTATAGAGGACAATGTACGAGCATGATAGACAAAACATAACATACTAAAAACCAATCACGTTACCTGGTTTTCAGTGGCATACCTACGAATTTATCAACCAGACCTACAAATTAATCATATTTACTACTATGCCTTGAAGTTCTTTGTGTGTCATTTCAAAACCTTATCGGCATTGAACACTGCTGTATACAACGTCCAATGAACGACTGAAGCATTTGACTAACTTTGTCAAAATGTGGGGACCTTTGTGGGTGCAATCAGCTTTCCCATTTGAGAGCTCTCTACACACACAGTCTGTATTCATGGCACACAGCACGTAGGCAAGCAAATCAGCAGCAACGTTCTTCTAGCAGAATCTTACAAAATAAAATTGTCAGTAAATCTAGAGGCAGAGCAGTTCCTAAATGGTAACCACATCTTAAACTCCACAAGAGTTGCCAGTGTTGCCAGGAGAGTCTGGTGAGCTGTTAGGATATGAATGTTTATTCGCGAACAATTGTTCGTACAAAAAAGTTAAGAAACGGAACAGCTACAACGTTTCTTACAACTCTGAAAACGTTGAGTGCAAATATGGATGGATTACGTTGTTTTTAACTCGGAATTTGGATTGTTTTGCTGTCATAGGTGTGCTGGATCGTTGCCCTACAGTAAGATACTACCGCCACCAACAAACTGGTCTGATGCCGTGCCACATAATACCAGTAACTACTGAACCAACAACACATGTTGTGGTACCAGTTTCCAACCTGATCCACAAATGTCTGTAAAATTTACAGAGGAACATGTGTACGTGTGCATCTAACCTAATCAGTGGAGAAAGAAATAGAAAGCTTCCACACTTAATTACAACTGTGGTTTATTGCACTAAATTGACTAAAGATTTGAACCTGCTCAAACTGTTCTCGCCATATACTTTAAACCAAATATATGCATTTTAAATACACTCTGCATTTATTTGTAGAAATTGTTTTCACTTTTTAGGCCCGTAACGTTATCAATTGAATGGAAGGAAATTCAACTTCCTTTTGCAATAAATTATTGTTATACATCGGTCTTCTTATTTACCTGACGTGCAAAGTTTGTTCAACACTGGCAATTACAGACATTGGTTTACACAAAAGCATCCCTTACTCAAGTGGGTCAACACTGAAATGTTAATGGGTTTTTTCCCCTAAATTGACGTATTCATGACTAAACCTATGAAGACAACTGAAAAAACTGGACATAGCCTTCCAACGTGGTTTAGCTCTGAAACTAATACAGCAATGATTGGCTTCACCTTTTCGAAATGCAAATTAAATTTTGCCTATAAATCTATCTTTAGTATAAAAAAAAAGCCATTTCAAGATTTAATCTGGCAGTGAATTTGCGCATTTGTTAGATAGATAAGGAAAAAAATTGTTTGCTTTTGGCAGAAAGCATTTGAAGGGGGTTTGAAGACCTGCTAGAATCACCCCCTCACTCAATCAAACAGTTAATTTTATTCATTACTTTCTACGGAACTTTTTTTAGAAATCTTTTTACGCTAAAGCATCCGGACTTCACACAATCATTCTACCTTGAAACTGACGCTTCCGACATTGTGGTGAGTAGTTGTTTGTCCCAGATGCGCGGAGGCACCAAGTACCCTTTGGCCTACACTTCCCGAACACTCACCCCTTGTAAAGAAAGCAGACAACTACTAGAGAGATTCTTGCTAACATGAATAGGATAAGATTCTTTTAGAACATATTTATGTTGAAAACCCCTTCTTTTTCACGACTGACCATATGGCGATCTTGTATTGTACAACTCGTCCTCTCTATTCCTAAATTAGACAGGATGTTGTTGCAAATATGTGAATACGATTTTTGTTTACGTCATAGCCCTAGTAGGTTGCTAGTGGTTGCAGATGCGCTATCTGATGATCCTCAGCAAGGCAGATTACAGAATTTAGCACAGATGTGTATACCAAAATCTGTAGTGAATTTTTGCATTACAGACTATCACGCAACAACGGCAGCCGGACACCGTGGCCGACAAAGAACTTTAGATCTGATTCAATTACATTGTTTCTGGCCTAAAATTAGCGAAAATATTGGTGATTACGTGAAGTCGTGTCAGATCTGTCAAGCTTACGCTAGACTGAACCGACCTTACAAGGCCACACTCAGAGCTACGTGGGTATCAAGACGGAGAAACAGGCAATCAGCCACAAAATAGAACAGGAGGTCGTTTTCAAGTCATGCTGCCCAGTATAGTATTTCGCTCACGCATGAGCAGATGATATGCGCGGGTACAGCTAGTTTAGTATTATTAAGCTTAAAATAAGATAGGCTAATGGGCACACTCGTACTCCCTGGAGGTGGGCTATAAACTGAAAATTGCTGTAAGGCCTCTTACATAACTGTGTTCATTTTCCGGTTGTTACAATTATGGAGTATTACAAAGTTTGCTTTTAACTTACCCGTGATATCAAAAAGTACCTGAACTACACTGAGCTGTAATAATAATAATGGAAGTTGCCGGCCAGTAAGCTTAGAGCTTTTTGAAGGCCCAAGCAACAGATGTTAAATGGAAGGAACCACCATCGTAAGTAAGTGTGTTTGAGAAACAGTAATCAGTCTTGTTTCGTAGACCGAAACTCCATTGTTGTAAGCTAAATTACAGAAACGAGTAGAATTTGTCTCAAAAGGGCTTGATGATATAGCTTTATAGCTTTAAAATAATTTTCAAGTTTGTTAAAAATTAAATTTTGTTTTGTTCTATTAGATGCTTCACAAACACAATATTTTTGGAAAGTTTACGAATGATGGAATCTCGTTACCCAGGTGAATTTCAGCTGCATATTTTGAAGCATGTTGATGCAAAAATGCTTTTGGCGGATTGTCTTGGTAATTTGGAGGACAAAGACAAGAGCACCTTTGTGTATCGCTGCACCAGATCCAATGGAATTGTGAAAGACAATAAACCATAGGGCAAGTCAACAGGCTATGCTGAAAAGACTCACACCAGTGGTTGCAAAGCTCGTGTCTTTTCGTGTACACACTGCAGCTGACTAAGCGTATAGTTGTATTTGTGTAAGGCAAAATATGATTCACTATAACCATAACCCGACCAACTTAGAAGAAAAGAAATTTGATGCTGTTTGACCACGACATGAAAAATTCTGAAATATTGGTTGAAGTTTTCAAGTGGAATGAAAAAAACAAAAGAGACAAAGTTTTTTAATAGATGCTTCATAATAATAATAAATTCTCCACCAAAGGTGGTCGGAGATGGCAGAGTGGTGAGCCTCTTACACCGTTCCGAGCTTTTTCCCTACTCTTAAACCATTTAGAAACCTAATGACAAAAAAAAAAGCAAAGTTCCAAACACTATACAGATGATGAATCAAACACCGATTTTTTATTGAAGACGTCATTAAAAGATTATGTAACTTTTTACCAACCAATGTCCCGCGTGTGCAACCAGCCACTTGTTATTGTTCTGACTGGTTGGCTACTTTTATTTGGGGAGAACTGTCTTCAAGAATGATTAACTATTTTTTCTAATTTGGTATGCGCAGCTGAAACTACGCTTTCGTTTTCTGTTGTAGACCTTCACTCTACATTAAAAGTTGCACGAAAACTTGTAAAAAAAATGAAGGCCAACCAGCCTTCCAGCAAGTTTCCAGCCAGCTTTCCAATCTAGTCTCCCCACCCTACCTTTAAGTGCAGGTGAAAATATGATGTCACCATTATCAACGGCATACGATTGTGACATGCATCCTCATTTGGAACACAGCTTCCTCAGTGATGGTGTGCCACTGTCAGAGGCTACATGGACCAGCTATGACTGCGTAAACAGAGAAGCTCGACGAGCGTTCGAAGAAAGAAGGTGCAGAGAGCAAGATTTAGAAGACGGAGTAGACCTTATTCTAACGGCTTTCCGCAAGCGATTGCATAAGCAGCATCAGCCCAATACGCTGCGTTTAAAGTTGAAACATGACGTTTATCGTCATTTGTTTGAAGCAGCTGGTTTGCCTCAAAAACGAAATTGGAGGTTATTGAAAGAGGAAGATTTCCCGGCAAACCACTTTCCTTCAAACTGGAGTGTTGTCTTGAACAGTGCTGGGGTTGGAAGGTAGTTAATATTCCCAATTAAAGTTCGAGGACAAGTGTCAGTTTCAAAGCCGTCTTTGGGACAGAACAATCTGCAGCAAAATTATCGTCCAGAGGAAAGTGTGACGTTTCGGTACGTGAAACAACCTGTTATGCAGAACGTCATTGCTTTGTAAACCACAATGGCGCCTGACTTTTCCAAGTTTCCTTTGGGCTTGTTGTACTGGCAACAAAGTTTCACTTTTGATACCGAATGGTTTTCTAATACTGCTTTATAGACACGTAGAAACTTGCGAGTATTTATCAGTTATTAACAAACATTTGCCACCAGCGCACAAACTATCTTCACTAGTTTTGGAGGAATAAATTCGGGAGTTATCTTCCAAAGCTATCAACAAACTGGACAAGCTAAAGAGTCATTCCCGCCAACAGTTTTCGGAAAAAAAAGTGTGCCATACGTGTGATGTATGAGGGTGAACACTTGTGGGTTCAACTAAGGCATAGTAAGGACTAGGAACAACTGTGCTGTAGGCTAACACTTGAAGGACTTTAATCAGTAGCATACAAGGCTTGTCACATGACATGTGGTCATGTGATCCTGGTATGGCAACAACATTGTATGGATAGACTGTAGTTAACTATGGAGGTATATTAGGCTGTGAATGGGTTTACATTAGGACTTAAAGGACTACCATTGTGGTGCCTCTATGACGACACCACAATACGGTTGCTGCAACCGAATTTGTTAACACCGCAGAACAATCTTTGCAAGCGTTTCAAGCAGCCAACTTGCAACTGCAGAAAGCAGACAAACTTTCAGATGATGCGCACAACCTCCTCAAGGAATCGATCACACAAAGTAAGGCAGACGACAAAAGTCGAAAAGTGTTGTACAGCCTACAAGACAACTACGACAATGTTCGGAATAAATTTGAAGCGCAAAACAAATAAATTGAAAACTTAAAACTTGTGATCGATAAAGTTTCTTGCCGGGGAAACCAGTTACAAGTTCTTCACCTCGACAAGTGCTACGAATATTGAAGAATTTATCCAAATGCTCAGATTCCCTTTGGTTTCTGGAGTCCTATGGCCTTGAACCAGAGTGCTTCATGCTGGTTGATCGTCTTGGGCATGAACATAAATTAGAATTTTCTTCCCACCGTGGTGAAATATTGCCACTAGAAAAGAGAAGATTGGTACTACAGCTCGTTTTGTTGCTGGATGAATGTTGCGTACGTGAAAGAATTTACCATGAACTAGCAACATTGTTTAAAAATTTGCTCAAATTATAGATTGCAGAAAGCAATTGAACGAGCAACTAAAAGTTCAATGAACACCAGGTTCGCATCCAGGTGCCCAAGTTTCATTCATTCATGAATGAAAACAAGAAATTGTTGAACAGGTAGGTACTATAATAAGTTTACAGGATACTATAGAATTCAAAATACAGCAGAACCTCGATTATACAAAACCTCCACTATCTGATCACCCATTTTCAAGAAAATGTCACAAATTTAAACTTTTTCAGACAAGAGTGAAAACTGTCCTTGTTCCGTCTCTGTTTCTGGAAGTAGTTTAACCCAAAAGCTTCTCGTAATCCTCTTAACAAAGTAAAGCGTAGTTCCAAAATGCAACAGTACACTGAAATAAGTATCAATGTGATTTTTTTGTTTTGCATGTAAAGTTGATTATCCTAACATTTCTTGGTCCCAATTAGTTTGCATAAACAATGTTTTATTGGCCAAGCACACACTCACCGCAAGCTTCGTGAGGGGGCCCTGGGGACCCCGAACAGAGCGTGCATCAACAGCCCATTGGTGACCTGTTGTTGAGCATTCTCTTCTCCAAACCAAGTGAAAGCTGGTTCCAAACCCATGACTGACCAAAAAAATGTTTCATGTTAGTTGGGTCTCAGGCGGTTCCAGTGTATAGCGTAAAATTATACAATTGTTCAAAGTGCAAACAAATTTTTGCCTAATCAGATCATTTTCTTGATATAAAAAAAATTAATTTCTGTGTAAAATTGGCAGAACATACTCTTATTTTTCTTAAAAAACTTAAGTATCTTAACTATTTACGTAACACGTTAGGCTAGTTGAAACTATAAAAACAAAACTCACCTTGCTTAGTAAATATGTCGTCCGTCAATATTTCGCCACTGTCCCGAGAGGCATCGTCACGAGTTTAAAATATGAAGGGAGGGGGGGGGGGGATTGAGGCTTAATGGCGCATCAAATATGAAGGCGAGATGGTGAAGAGTGAAGATGAAGTCTCGCATCTTCATGTTTTAAAACTCCTGATGATGCCACTCTGAACACTGGCGAAATATTGAGGTATAACAGCTTTAATAAGTTGGGTAAGTTATTTAAAAAAAATTTTTGATCATTCTACGACGCAACCACACCAGTGAGATACATGTATTTTTCATAACATGTTAGTTGTGTTGCAGTGCTGCTAGGCTATGTACTAATTCTACATTTTGTTTCCGTGTTGTTGGCTTCAATTCTAGGTGCACAGCAAAACCTTGTCATTGCAAGACATTGCCCTGCCAATCAAAGTCAAAATTGAAGCAGATGGGGCTAATGCTAGTCGGGCTGCAAATCTGATAGTAGTAAATTTTGTTGCTTATGTTGAGAATGACGCAGCAGAAAATGCCACTGAGCAACAAGAACTACCCGTTACACCACCTCATTGCAACAGACAAGTTTCGCAAGTTAACAAGAGACTAACTAGGCCTAAATAATAAAAAATGTTACAATCTACAGCAAACATAGGCCTATTTCACACTAAGATGATTACATTTTAAAAATCTTTGTGCAACAAATCTAAATTTACCAATTCAATTCAGTATTCCAGAAAGTAAACCTTCGGCCAAATTGATGGCTTTCTAAGAACACGCAATTGTGCTTTCGATTTGGTTATCCTCTTAAATTGCAAGGTATTGTCCATGCATGACCTTGTGCCTTTGAATAATGGGGCTAAAGCAATGCGTATTGTGGCTTGGCGTCCTCGTTGTATGGAGCAATTGGTTTTGTAGATCCTAAAAAAATTATTACTACTTACGTATTGCTTTCCGATTTAAGGCCTATTCTAAATAGTTTAGTTTTATGGTAACACTGGTAACTGGTAACACCTATACTTATTGTATAAACAATAGTAATAAGAGCATCAGCGTGGCTCAGTGGAACTCGAGGTTAAGGCCATTTAAAAAAGAAATGCTTCTCGGGCACAGAAAAAAATTCTGTGCCGGCAGGCAGTTTTATTTACTTTTTAATAATTGGAGATCAAGTCATACCATTTTAATTTTTTTTTTTTGGGGGGGGGGGGTTAATGTTAAACATTATAATCAGAAAAATATCCAGCAAGCTTACGCTCATTTTCACACTGTAGATAGGTCATTATCCAGCAAATTTTCAACTGCTTCCAGCAGTCTTTTTCCGGCTCACTCTAGGTTGATGTTTCTCTGGTTACGTGACGATCTCTCGTTGTTTGGTTTCCTTTGATGAGAAGCATCAACGTAGAGTGAGCCTGAAGAAAACTGCTGAAAGCAGTTGAAAATTTGTTGGACAGAGGGTATAAATGAGCGTAAGCTTGCTGGAAGTATTTCCGCTTATTCCGACTTTGCACTTCATAGTATGAGCAGTAGGCATAACGGTATTTTTTATAATGTTAAACATTGTTTTTAAGCAAGATGGTACTTTTTAAGCAACCTAAAAGTGGCACTATGACCAATTGAAAATCTACAGACATTTAGCGCTATGTAGTACTATCTAGCACCTGCTTGTATCAAGCGAAGGAATGCACGACGCCATTTCTTTTAACCACTTGCCCCCTTAATTGTTGAGTGAAAATTTGGTACGTCTTCGTGCACCTGGGAACAAGCTGTGACGGTTAACTGCCGCTATTTGGCACCGTGGTATTTTCGTACAGTTTTCAATCGGTGATGGTGCGTGCCACTTTAAAATACACATACAAAAAAAGAATAAACTAACATTATTAATACAATTTTATTGTGATACCGGAATGAAAGTAGCTCTGCACACAACATGCTTTTCCAAGATGGCCGCTATCGTTGCTGGTGCACTGCATATGATCTTAAACTGGGAAACCATTCGTACTAACTACGAGCTACCGTACACATTAAAAACCTTGTTTCTTATCAGAAACTGAGAGGTATGTGTTGGAAGTTGTACAATTTTATTAAAAATGCTGCACTGACCTACTGGACTAGAATTTGGTTTAGCTACAACAAGCCTTGCTGCATAGCAAGACAAGACACAAAAAAGGTGCCAGAGAAACAACTTGCTTTTTTGTAAACAGCCTATAAACTTTTTAAAAATTTGTCCTGCCTGTTGCCTTTGCCACTTACTTTGCAACATTTCCTTTACAGATCACCGTATTTTGGTGGTTCTGGATTGCACTGAAGACTACGACATTGCATACTTCACTAAAAGACTTAATAGATGAAGTTAACGAGCTGATAGCAACTGGCTTTGTTGTGCTCGATAATGTCACGTTGACAATTGACGTATGTCTTGGTGGGGACATGAAGGTACGTTACATAGTTGTTACTCGTTCATAACATTAAAAAAGGAAACCTCTAGGAATTTAATTTTATTTATTCATTTTTCAGTTTCTTCTGCTTGAGTGAGGTATGCTGAGTGCTTCAAGCAACTTTTCTTGTTTATGGTGTACATGCAACAAACTAGACAGGTCAGAAATTTTTTCTATCGGTTAACACAAATTGTTGTAAGGGAAAGGAAATGTAACAACCGTGAAAATCCTACATTGAAAATACCTAACATTCAGTAAGCCTTTGTTACATACTTATACTGTGTAAGGATGACAAGACTGGGAAAACGAAAACGTAGCCAATAGTACGATACCTGGTCAGTTAGTATACTACCAGAATAAACTCGTTTTATTTTCCCCCAGTATTTTTTGTAATATGATAATGATAGCCTATATCACAGTATATATCTCCAGAGCCCGGTTTGCCCATTTTTCGCCCCTTGGGGGTGGATGTGGGGATTGAGGTTTAATTTCATGCGCACGCTCCTACCAGTAAACACCCCCCACCCCCCCCCCCCAAAAAAAAAATTTTGAAATAAACAAGATGCACTAACACTGCATTAGTAATTTGACGTGTCGTATGGTAGAATAAAAAAAATCTGAATACGTGGTGTACTGTAGAATATCTACTATATATTGCACATTATACTTAAAAAAAATTGTCTCGTAACTTTTGCTACTACGATACGGCAAATGAGCCAGAATCTTGTGTGCGACGATGCAATCACTGACGAGATACGTTTTCATCGGACACTGATATTGGTTTTCTTACAAAAAAAACTAACTGAAAGCTTCGTTGTTTACAGTTCCCCGTTCCCTTTGTTCTTGTTCATCAGACTTTTACACTTTTTAAATCTTCGAACACCATATTTTCATAAATTTAGCAGGTAATTTGGTGGTGGTGGTGGAGGATAAATCATATTGCGCTGAGGGTACGTGAGGTTGACTAAATTTAATTACACTTTTTTGGTGTATTAACAAAAGTTAAAATATTCAACGAAAATTGTGACAAAGTCCACATTGAATATAACGCTGCAATTTTATGTGGTCAATTTTTGTTAAGCTACTCAATACAAAGTACTTGTTTTGCTAGCGTTTTATAATTATCTTTATTATTATTATTTGTAATTTTAAATCTGTGGGTAAAACTTACGTGAGTCTTCCTGTTACGGAGAGGCCATTAGGAATAACCCGCCCTTCCCTCCCTCTGGCCAGTCCGCCACTGTGAAAACAGGGCATCATTCGCTTTGCTCACTCGTTCAATAGGAAACAACACCATAAATGCGCGTAATACTGTAATATATCGCACCCGAAAAGCAGGGAGGATAGTGCAGTAATTAACAGCAAAAGTCTATGTGCGCACCGTATTCATTGTACTGTCCATATTCAATCATAGCAATTCGGTGTACCATGCAGATCACCGCAAAGGTAAGTGACGACTCACTCTGTATTGTTCTGCCCAAAAAGAGCATCTCTATGTATATGTTAGCCTCTAACCGACCGCAATGTTAAAGAGCTGACTTGACGAAATGCGCAGTTACACGCCGCAATTTTTCGTATGATCGGCGTTGAGCGCACACCTTTACGCTGAGGCAGGGCTGACGTTAGCCACTGATCGTGTACTATCGGGCGACGGTTTATCTCAGAAGGATCTTTTTGAGGTTAGCGAAGTGTTTTACTCAAAATCTAACTTTTTTGAGCATAATACGCTTTGAGCTTCTACACTGCAACTCTCCCACCACTAGACTTTAAAGTTCCTCGGATCATAATTGCACGAGTGTGTCTGGTTTTTAAGGAGATGTCGCTGACGTAAATCGCCTACCCCCATTTTTTGGCCATAACTGCATTAATTCGACGTGCGACACGTCGAATTAAAAAGGCTCTCGTGCGAAAAGACTTAAGGACTTTCGTTTAAGTCCTGAGCACATAAACATAAAAGGGCTCAATAATTAAATACTTTGCTTGAAAACGTAAATAAAGCGAAATGAAACTCCAACATCTAGTGTAGTCTACGTGAGCGGTAGCCTTGCTGACCATCTCTGAATCAGCGATGATCTATCAAAAACAGCGGGTGTATGCGCTCAGTTTGACGCAGAAAATGATACCTGGGAAAAATATAGAGCTAGGAAAATCCCAGCAGCAGATCAAATCGATTTCTTAATGGCGTCTGTAGGCCAGAAAATGTTCGATAGAATCCTGAATATTATTTCGCCAGTATTACCAAGTTCTATGACGTATGACGTCTTGGTGAAAACTATTCTTGACGATATCGAACCTGGTAAAGATGTGCATAGCAGTGCAACAAGTGGCACAAGGCATCATTCGGTCGGCTTCTCTAACCAATGCTTCAAACTACAGGACTCTTTAAGTGGTTCATTTCCATAGATATTTAGTATACAGGAGTGATGGTTTGTAGATGGCGCCACGCCAACGCCATATTATGGTATGGACTTTTAAGTGACGTATAAGTTATGAAATTGTGGAACATATGCTGCAAACTGCACCATTCTAGGTCCTTTAGTTACAAGGGTTTATCATTTACCTTTGCATCCGTTTGCATCCTGAACGATGGAGCCATGACACACTGTAACTTGGCAACGGGCAATTGGTCAGCGGTGGACTTAGCCTTTTGCTCGCTGGCCATCCCGGTCCACTTCACTTGGGCTGTCACTGCCGATCTGCATGGAAGCGATCACCTCCCCATTGTGTTGTCCACAACACAAAAGGGTTCTGTGGCTTCCAGGCCAGCCCGGTGGGCGCTTAAGCGTGCTGAATGGTCAGCCTTTGCTGAGGCTGCTGTGTTTCAGCGTGCGGTTGCGGATGTGGATGAACTTTCCACTCATTTCACTGATGTGGTCCTTGCTGCTGCTCATGCTACTATCCCGCGTACGTCCACACAGCCGCGGCGGGTTCCTGTT
>JAHWFP010221913.1:1863-29488 GCA_023313725.1 Lithobius niger
TGTGGTCTGCATGCTTTTTGACGCTGCCTCGCTGGTGTTGGAGCTAAACAACCCCTTGTAGCAGGCATTGCCCGCAGTACACCTAATTTCAGCCGTTTTCATTGGCTGTTGGAGCTTTGAGCAACCCCTTGTATCAGGCATTGCCTGCAGTGCAACTAATTACAGCCTTTCATTGTCTGATGATGAGTTTGCTGTGTATCCCCGCGTGGTTTGCTGTGTGCATCTCATCCCAACCCTAAGCGTATCTTTAAAATAATATCGGAGACCGGCTAAAAGGAAAAGGAAAGCCACTTCTCCCCTCCTAACGCCCGCATTGAAAATGCACTCTCCCACTCTACGTGCAGCCAAAAAGGAACCAGGCATGAGTGGTCGATCAATCTGACAAGTCTTCGGGAAGAGTGCCGGGAAAATATCCCGGGGAAATGTGTCCCGGGAAATGTGACCGGCCCCGTGCAAAGGCACGGGCTTCCCCTAGTTATATATAGATGGTAGATCGCTATAGATTCACAGTTTTCGCGAATTTGAGGATGGTGATGGTGACGGTAAATATATACGTGGCCGCGACCAACTTGTTTGTTTAAATAGGCGGTCTTAATGCCCCGACAGCATTCGCTCTAATAATAAGTCAACTACTTCTAGGTGAAAAAAGGGTGAAAATATCGTTGTTATTATTATCCCCCATTGATGAACAACCGCCAAGCGAATCCCACGTGGTATTAGTTCAAAGGGGGGGGGGGGGGGGCCAATTGAGGTTTAATGAGGCGTCGACAGATCTATCATTAGTGCCAACCTCAGTCCCAGTTCAGTGGTCCGGGTTGCCACCGCACCGCACATTACAGAGACGTTAAATAAACCGCAAATCTAACTCTTTATCATACAATTGTGCCGCCTACAAAAATTAAAAAATCCTGGACAGGAGGACAGATTTATCGACCATTTGACGCGCTGTGTCTCACGGTAGATGAAAACGGCGCTGAACACCATCAAGTAGGGTTGGCAGGTTTTGTCCACCATGTGGTTAAAACCGGTTTTTACCATGGATTTTACAATCCCGGCAAAAACTGTTTTTACCTCTTTGGCCAAAAATATGGCGAAAATCTATTTGAAGTAAAATTAAAAAAAAAAGGTTGAAAGGCTCAATGTAAAACTCGACAATGGCTACTTTCGGTAATCTTACATTATAAAGCAAAGTTTCACAATAAAAAAGAAGTCCCAGCAAGAACCCCCACTGCAACAATGAAAACGAGCTAGCTTGTTCAAGTTTAGGTTCAAATTTAATACAAGAGAATACACAAAAGCCCCAATGCTATGCTCTCTCCTCTACCTGACAAACTAACTTAACCTAACCTAACCTAACTTGTTAATTCTTTGGCTACCTAACAGTCGAAATTAGCACATTGTTGCCTCGAAAAGCTGAAATTGGCACAATGTTGCCTCAACTAACAATTTGCTTTGCTGACATCATGCCCGAAGGACAGGGTTTTTTTTTTTTTCACACGGTACGGATGCTCAACTCAACGCGATAGACTGGTAGTGGTATAGATGATAGGAGCAGTGGACGCGGAATGCCAGTGTGTTGGACAGTCACTGTGCGCCTGTTAGGTCTACTTTTGGCATTCTAATGCTAAATAATTAGATAGGAGGAGGGAGAGGTAGGTAGTGCGGCTGTTACCATTAAGTGTATGATTACACATTAACGTAACCTGAAAGGTCAGTTTTTTTGTTTTTTGTTTGGGATGGAGACCGAATCAGTTTTTAAAAATCTTGCAACAGGAGGTGGGCCAGGAGGAGAGGGAGGGTTAATCATTAATTCAACTACCCTTCCAAATTAAGCTACGTGGGGTAGCAAAAGGAAGGGAAGGGTATAGCAGGATAAAAAGGGAAGGGAGAGGATGGTGAGAGAGGGGAAGGAGAGAGGGGACAGGGACAGGGAGGAAGAGGGCCCAGGGAGATGAAGGTAGGAAAGAGGAAGGAAAAGGATGGGAGAAAAGAGTATCACAGAAAGAAAAATTGCATGTCGCTCGCAGACAACGTTAGGGTCACACCCACGCCGACCGAAAACTGGGAAACAACCACGGGCAAAATAAAACCCTGGACGAAGGTGGGCATGAATGCTAGTTAAATCATAAAAGATGCTATTCGCAGTCAAATGAGAATTGAATGCCAAATTTCAACCAGATCAGTCGCATAAATTATTTTATGTGATGTGAGTGGTAAAACTTTTTTTCAGTGTTTACTTCCGTTACGGAAAATCGACGACGATATTTTCGCCCTCGATTTAGTGTAACGTAAGTTACTGATAAAATCTTGTATCGCTCACATAAAATAATTTATGCTATGTTCGGGTTGAAATTTGGCATTCAGTTTACATTTGACTGCAAATAGCGCCGTTTATGGTGTAATTACCAAAAGTAGCATTATCGTAATTCATATTGAGCGTTTGAACTGATAATCTGTGGAATTAGCTTGGCGGTTGTTCATTGGTGGGGGTGATATCGCTACGTACAAAGGCTCTCCCTTTTTGGTCAGTACATGGGTTAGGCTTGGTACAACATATAGAATACTTGGTGGCAGCCATTTTTGTACTGATATCACTACTTTGATTGGTAAAAACTTTGTTTATTCAAATAAGAAATTTAACTGTACTAATCAACTGACATCATCTACCTCCAGAAAGGTGGGCGGATTGCGCCCCACCGACTGGGGTGCGGTTTGCCGACAGTGACTTTTTAGTTTGGGGGGAAGGGGATTCGGCCCTGAGGGTATTGCGCGTGTGCTATTAAGTGTGTCTCCAAAATATGTGAGGTTGGCAGGAAATCCGAAGTTCGAGTTACAGTCGGGTCGGGGAAGTTATCTTTTCTTTCTGTCTGAGAGGCCAGTTTTTAATGCAGATTGTCTGGTTCGGTTACCCTTTACCTTCTTATTTATTCTTTATTTACGCGAGTATGTATCAAGTAATTCGTCGGTACCTATAAGAGGATTGGGATCCACGTACATCTATCACTGGGTGTGGCAAGATTTTGTGGCTCCTTTTGCGCAGTCAATTACCGAGGGTACACGGACTTTTCGTATGTCATTGTAACTGAAGTTGACTTAAACTCACTTCATTTCAAGGCTAAAGTGATGTAGGAGAGAAGTAAATACAGAACCTCTCTAAAACATAACGTCTGCATTCACTAATTTCAACAAATAATAGTTCAGGATGACTTATGGCGATATTCGCACTTCACTTTAATTGTGTACACGATACTGCTCAACACTTCAACACCTAAAGTGACGTTAGTTCAATACCACTTCCACACTGGGCTAAATGTCATGGTCCACTTCCAGCCAGGGCTTGATCCTTTACCCTTCCACACTGGGCTCAGACTCGGGCTTGGTCCCAACCCGGACTTAAGACACGGCCGGGCTCAGGACTTGAGATGCCGACCAAGACGCCATGTTCCAGTGTTGAAAGTGTAGTACTTTGGATGGGTAGCAGTTCGGGGCCAGGAAGAAATCTTCAGTGTATAATTTGCTAGAGAATACTACAATAAGTAAATTTATTACTTACCGTGAACGATGAGGTGTCCTGGCTGTCAAAGGTACTATGGTTGAAATAGTCTTTGGTGGCAGCATTGATTACAGCTCCCTGGAATGCGTAGTTTTAGGTAGTTGCTGGACTGGGGCCACTAGACGTGGGCTATGCAGGAAGGCAATTCAAGTTGAGAGGTTTGTGCTATCACCTTCACAGCCTTGTGGTAAAACTTTGGGTGAAGGATTTACTTTCGTCACGACAAGCAATTTTTCATTCTTAGGTATTGTTTGCAGTGGTAGAAATTGAGGTTCAGGCTTGCGTGAGGAAATTGTTAGTGTTAATATTACGTGCAAAGTGTCATTAAGTAGTGAATTAATAGGGCAGCCAACAGCAACGTTCAAATTGTGAGAATCGTTAGTTTTTATATGCCGATGAAATATGCATTACCTGTCTTATCTTATTAGCAAATCCTCCCTAAGTGTGGTTTGAATCCCTAGCGAAAAGTTGGCTTTCCTGCCGGGCTCGCAGCTCCCCTTACTGCGTATGCGCTGACGCAGGCCTTTATATAAGGCGCTCGTGACGGAGCATACCTCATCTTTCTTCCTAGGGCACCACCACGTGTAATTGTTCTTTCGGCTCTCCCTATTGTTCTCTGTATGCAACCGTGCCGTCTTGGTGCCTGTACATCGGTCCATGAAGAGGATACTTGGGCTCTTGGCCCAGTCTCCTTTGTCCCGAAATTTTCGGTTCTGCTGCCACTGTCGCCTTACTGTGTCCCTGCATCCAGGTGGTCTTCGTTCGTGTAATACAACATGGGCGACGGGCAACCGAGTCACTGAGCGCCCACCAACTGTTACGGATGTGCGCCATGCGCACGAGCGACCGTAGCTCAAGAACTAGAAACTGGCGTTCGGGGCTCATTGGTCAAGGGAACCGGGTGACCAGGCATCCACCTACTGCTGCGAATGTGCGCCATGTCCCTGGGCTACTGGGTCTCGAGGACTGGAGGTTGGTGCCCGCGGCTCACGAAAAGGAAGCCGGGGTTTGAAGATCGCTGACTGACACCATCTTACTTCTTGTAGAAGCTCCTTTTTTCTTCGGATGTTACTCCTGCTGCTGTGTGCACCTCGTGCGCACAAGCGCTCGGAGCGTGGCGACCGAGATCAAGGACCCGCGTTCGTGACCCTTGGTGGACAGCGGCCTGCTGCCCACCTGTTTTCTTTCATCTCCGGTTTGTCTGTTCTAGTCATCGCTTCAACGTTATTTTAGTCACCAACAAATTGTAGGTTGCCAACAACGCGGACACAGGTTGGACCCGGAGACAAAACCTTCCCAAAATTTGGTCTGCTCACCTTATTGGAACTTCCATATTTGAGGCAAGTCGAACTACGAAGTGTTTGCTTCGTGAGATGCGTGCTGCCGATCATGTAAGCCGGTTACATCTCCCCTCCCCTAAGTGTTTGCCTAGGCAAAGGAGAGATCGTCCTCAGGTATAACGCAATGCATTGCCTAACTATCCTGTAAGTTGTTTAAACATCAGGATTGAAAAACAATTTATTCAATGAAAAAGCCTTAATTACAGAGTTTCAAGAGTTTCCCTAACAACAATGTTTTGCAACTTCCTTTTCTAACAAAGTTGCAAAAACTTAACAATAACAATGAAATTTAACAAAAAAATTCAAACCAAAAACGTAGCAAAAATACCACCAACGTCTTCTCCTCCGCAGAACCAAACGTAACAAGTGTTCAATAACAATAACCAACGCCGAACCAAACATAACAGTCCATCCGCGTAAACTTAACAATTGTCTTTCGTTTCTTCATACTGCACAAACATAACAAGTGTCCCTCGTACCACCAACGACGAAACCTCTCATCCACATGGCTTCCATGCTACACCAGGGATTCCCTCCCAACGTCTGCCACCCGTCGACGAATAACACAGTCTGCCGAGACGCTTCTCGAAGGATGTCTTTACATGGCTAAGATCGGCTCTCCACCTTCCTGCAGCATTCGAAGAAAAGGTCCCCCCTATGGTTGCCTTTCCACCTTCCGAATGACACGTTTCCTCAACACCTCGCAAAGCTATGTACACTGTACATGGGAATTTTCTCACTCTTCCACCAACACACGCAGAAGATATTCCCGGATTAGTCCAAGTTAGCCACATACGGTCCCTCCTGGGTACGTGCAGGCCCACCTGCCCATGCCTCCTAGGACGGTTGTACATTTACATACCTCCATTGTCGGACAAGCATATGTCGACGCACCTCCCTTCACAGCCCGCTCCTCCGCAGAAACACACAACACCACTCCAGAATGAGCGTCCAAACACCACATGGTTGCCTTCACTCGTGGCCACCATCTTCCTCCACAGCTACTTCCGCCCATGATGGCATGGTCGGCATCGCAGCTACCTCCACCAAAAACACAGTCCTATCTGTGCTGTCGCACCACACATGCAGTCCTCCTGCACCAAACAACAAACGTCCGAACTTCTCCCAAGTTTCCAAACTTCGCACAATTTGAAGAAACTTCCCCAAAGTCCAAGAACACAAAGTCCATCATCTTCTGTCTTCCACACAGCCACACACGTGCCCCACACGTCCCTCCGATGACTTCCTGGTGGTCCCGTCTATCGGTTATGCCCTCTCGAGCAGACGAGCAAATGGTAGCCACCGTCAAGTTTGTGCAAAGCACGTCCAGCAACCAGACGGCTAGTGAAAGGAGAGAAAAATTGGCGCTCCCTCCACTACCTTCTGTAGTTTACAGAAAATGGTCGTTCTCACCCTTTAACTGCTCACCTGCTGGGCTAGTAATGATCAAACATTCAGCAGAATTCCGGAATTGCGGTGATCAGGAGTGCCTCTGGTTTCAAAGGGGGTTTGGCTGCCAAGATCTCCTACCCTATCACGCATTGAACACTACCTCAATTCGTTCCTTCAACCTAATTCTCCAATCTATTTTCATAGATTGTGCCCTTAGATCGCAGCACTCACGCGTTGGGAAAGTGTAATCGGCCAAACGCCACTTGAGCGAGCCTACAGCTTTAACCAAACACGCTACGTAGAGCTGGCCTCGCACTGACATCCCACATGCGGGTAGAGGTCCTCACACTGAGGTTCTCCCACATTTTAAAAGAACTACGGCCAGTAGTCCACATGTCACTACGCAAAGCGACCAGACGCCAAGAGTATAGCACTCCCATCCCGCGCGTACGGAATAAACCATTCCGTCTGGGATCGTGCTACACGCCTTTTGCCCTACCTCACACTGTAGTTGTTTTACTGGCTTTGAAAATACCAAACAACATGACAATGTGTCCACCACTGAACTGAATCACTACGTGAAACTAAAATAATTCACATCAGTCTCTCGAAAATTGCATTTCCGAGCTGCCTTTTAAATTAGTCTCCATCTGTGTGCCCCATGGTCGTTCGTTAAAACTTCATCATGAGCCGCACAGGTGCTTCCCTGCAAATCTAATCCGTGGTTTTCACCTGATTTGCCCTGCTTGAAAGCCATCAGCAATCACCCTATTTTAGACTTCTTCCGGTCCCAAAAAATAGGTTTCTTACTGGATCGCCACCGCACATATTCCTGCGTGCAAGATTTGAGAAATCTGCATGCAGCGTATATGAGGATGCGATCTTCGTTTGTATGACATAATAAAAAAATGTGCTTTCTTTTTATGTGCGACAAACGGGTCAAAATGTGGCAGCCAGTTCACGCTCTTACTCCAGGTTTTGTTACCTGAACAAGGTTGTGGACTGATGCCTCATTTTCGGTTGCCACGTTACCGTCCTCAATTGTAAGCCTTTTCCCTGCTTAACAATTAATTTCAGTCAACTGACAATGAACCTGACAGGGTCCAATTTTGAAAAAAAAATTCAGTTTCAACCATAACCACAGTCTACTTCAAAATTCCTCATTTTTCAAAACCCATTCTTTGGTCAGTTAAATCAGTGTTCAAGGCCCCACTGCGCATCTGAATTTTCGGATCCAAATGAACAAACCCTTTATCACCTTTCAACCTCCCCAAGTTACGTCCGTAACAATTCGTAATTTAAGCAGCCAACTTCGCCACTAGATTTACTAATTTTACAGCCCTCCGTTCCCAACATCCACTCGAAACTGAAATTTTTACTTTTCATGTCTTTTTGAACGGGGGGGGGTTGTACGAATGACGAATCTGCTTTTCTTTCGCATAATTTGTCACCGTACGTCCCATCCGTATTCCAAGCAACCTTTTCGGTTCCAGAAACACACGGAATAAAAAAACCCAATTTTCCTGGACACAACATTGCTTCTTTTCCTTCCACGCCATGACGGAAAAAAAAATTATATCCAAGTCAAGTCGCCTATTTGCAAAAAAAAAATAGTTTATTCCTTCCGGACTAACCTTACAAATCGTCTGTCTTTTATTTACTCCAGTTCGGAATTAAGCGCAGTCTAGCTCTGACTTTTCCTCATTCCTAGTATTTTGACTAAGCAATCTTAGTGGGGACAAGTTCGAATCTGAATAAATCCATTTCGAATTGGAACCCATCGTCCACTCAAGATGTATCAAAATTGTCCCCATTTTCCATGACCAAGGCAGTATTTCTACTGTACAAGGTCTTCGACCTTTTTCGTGCGTTACTTAAGTCCAAGTTCCGCATTACTAACGGACGTGAAATAGGAGGTAACCAGCGTAACTGTCAGCCTTACTTTGACTCACAATTTCGCACACGTTTGAAAAAAAAATTTGCCTCTTTTTTTTCGGTTTTCAAGTTCGTTCTTCGATTTTGGGCCCTTGTTTCGCCAAAATCTACACAACTTCAGTCTGGGATACTGTGTTTCTTTAAACAGTCGCCAAAACTAAAAGTTTACTAGTATTTTGAAACCTTAAATAATGAGTAACTTAGTTAGCTCACTACGGGAATCTCAACTTTCAACTCGTTGCTAAAATGTGCACCCTCACAATTTTAACCTTTACAATTAAATTCGTCGCGAAATGCTTTTGCAATCATTCCACCACTGCAATAATTGTAGTGACTTTATTTTCCGAAGAAAAACGGTGTTTTTATTTTAGCGGTTTTTAGGCCTAACTAAAAAAAAAAAAATCGTCGCCGTGAAATGTGTTCAGTTCACAGCTAGCTACCGAGTTTAACGTTATTTTACACTGAAAAGAACGGGATTTTTGCTATATTCGCACTAATCGGTTCCCATTAGTACAAGAAGCAAAGTGGTTTCCTTGGATACTCAACAGTAATTAAACTGGATGAGTCCTCAGTCATCTCCAAAATTCGTAATTTATCTTACTACGTGCGTTTTGGTCGGTCGCACTAAGCAAGCGTCATTACTACTGTTTTACTTTAATTTCCAAATGCCCAACAAAATGGAAAAGAAAGTGGTCAATATTATTGGGACGTTATTTTAGTCACCAACAAATTGCGGTTTTACTGCAGGTTGCCAACAACGCGGACACAGGTTGGACCCGTAGACAAAACCTTCCCAAAATTTGGTCTGCTCACCTTATTGGAACTTATTACCAAGTCGGAAGCATTAAAAAAAAATGTCGGACTCGAATCCCAATGGCAAGGCTACCAACTATGAGCGCCAGAGATTTTTCATGCTTTTTTCCATCCCGGAGGTTTGGAAAACATGAATTTCCTATCCCGAAGGTTTAGGTAATCCCGTAGGCCCCCAAAATATGTAAGGTCGCTAAGGAAGTGGACGATTATTCACAAGGCACAATGCTCAATCGTAATTCACTCCTTACTGCATAGCTAGGGGTCTATGCACATAGCGTTTACATATTAGGCTATCAGCAGAATTTATCCTTCTGCTGCACCTCGTAGTCAGGGATCCAACCTTTCAGTCAGATCCCACACACTAACTAGCTCGAGCCGTCGACTCAAGGCTTCTTTTTTGGAACAATGGAGAACAATGGGCTCTTACCTGAGGCTACTGGCTAACCGGCTCGATCCGGTTTCAACTGGGTTGCAGAGGACCCGTGTCTCCACCTGGCGGCTGGCAGCTGTCCAATTCCTGAGTCTGCAGTAATTGGAAGGCTGGCAGGCCGCCATGATTGAAGCAAGTCGAACTACGAAGTGTTTGCTTCGTGAGTTGCGTGCTGCCGATCATGTAAGCCGGTTACACTAGCAACAGTCTATCTTTACACTAACAATGGTTGGCAAGACAAAATTGAAAGCGAGGATTTGAAGCGCTATTTTTTAACTTATCTCTCAACGGTAAAGCTATCTTTTGAGGGCATAGTTTGATTGTTTCTAAAAATCCTGTTTGATTGTTTCTAGAGGAGCTACAAATTGGGCATTGCGGTATCATAAGAATAAAGGTGCTTGCTCTCTCTCGCGTCTGGTGACAGCACACTCGAGAATCTGGTGGGACTTTGTCAGGTAAACGGAGATAATGGTGTTTCTAGTAATAAAAACGTATGGAAAAGGCCAACGAGTATTTGGTCTCGCGTACACATTGATTTTTGTTGTCCGTTCCATGGCAAAATGTTTCTCGATATTCTAGACGCACAATCCGAATTTCCATTTGTGTTTGCAATGAAAACTACAACTACAGAGGCTGTTATCAGAATTCTACAGGATTTTATTTGCAACCATTGGTTTTTATAAAACAGTAGTGAGCGATAACAGACCTCAGCTAGGTAGTTCAGATTTTGAAAATTTCCTTAAAGAATGTGGAATTAAACACATAACTAGCATTCCTTATGTGCCAGTTTGCTACAGGGACGCTGAAAACATAGTATATAGCTTAAAACGCAGCATGTAAGCTAATTTCTCACGAGGATTATCTATTAATAAGGCGTTAGTTAATTTCCTTACTCAGGCTAAGAAATATCCCGCATTCCACAGCACAACGTGGGCCGTCAAAATCGTTCCTGAAAAGACAAGTAAGAACATCAATGTCGCTTATGTTCTCGTCTACTGAAGGTAAAACAAGCCTAAATCAGGGGAGTCAATTGAAATCCACTTTGCATAAAAGCAAACTCACCTTTGCTAATGGTGACCTGGTTTATTGCACCGATAACCGGCCAAATTCAAAACTGCGTTGGGTTACCGGTAAAATTGTGTCTAAGTCAAATAACTACAATTATCGCATTACGTACAGGAGCAGTATTGATGAGCCGGAACAAGAATTATTGCAAGCACCTGTCGAGGAATAGTGGCACGAAAATATGTTGTGTTGCAAGGGGGATGCCTGCCCAGGGTTAATATGATGCGAGTTGGCCTCCTAGGTGGCGGTCAATGTGTTTCCCAGCCACTGCCATGGACACATCACAAGAAATGGACACACCACGAAAAACACCTTGTTGTAGTCATTCGTAAGTCCCACAGGATATTATATCACCCATTTCTATGACTATGGAAGAATTCCCACCATTTATTACTCCTCCCAGACTCACTCCTCGTATTTCTACGATCTGAGTAGACAGAGGCCTGCATTCTGCACGCGCAAGCCCTCAAACAATGCATTCGCCATCACAAGTAACTTCTCCGGTACAGTAGTCTCACCTAAGGTCATGGTTCCTGGACTTTCTGTCCAAGATGGGAAAGGGGTGTCCGGAACACTCACTCGAAAATCTTCTAGAGTTATAAGAAAACCCGAAAAATTAAATTTAACATTTAATATATAAATTTATTGCCATAGTGACAAGGGCAAGAGAAGGACAAATCTGTCACTCATACTCTTCCCACATTAAAAATTGACAGTTACCTACATAGATTAAAACAAGATAAAACACAATTCCTACATAGTTCAAGGAGAAAAAAAATTTACAAAAAAAAAAGGTAAAAACACATAGTTTCTACATAGTTTCTTGGAATAACTGTCATCCGATCAACAATTTAATTATTCATACGAAATTGAAAGTTATACAGTCTATCATGACCAGCGCAGATGCCTCTCCAGACAAACACCCGCAAGTTTTGCCTTAAAACCATTTAAAGTAGTTGCCATAACATCTTTTGGCAATTCATTCCAGATATTAACAATACGGTTAGAGAAGAAGTATTTTCTATAGTCCCGTTTAACTGATTTTACTACCAGTTTAAAGGGGTGACCCCTGGTTCGATTACCTGTTCTTCGCTCAAAATAAAGACTGGCATCGACATCACACAGGCCATGCAGGAGGGAGTAAGTTAGACCAAGATCCAATTTAAGTCTGCGCTTTTCAAGAGAATCAGCACGTAATACTTTAAGCCGTTCATTATAGCTTTTATATTTAAGACCAGGTAAATACTTTGTAAATCTTCGCTGCACAGCTTCAATGTGGTCAATATCCTTAATAAGGTGAGGCGACCATACTGGGCTGGCATACTTCAGGATTGGTCTTACAAATACTCAGAAAGCTTAGAATAGGGTCTTACGATACAAATACACATTTAATAATAGCAGCCCGTTGTTTTGCAGCTTTTACAATGTGGTTACAATGAGTAGCACTTTTTAAGTCTTTACTGAATCATACTCCTAAGTCCTTGACTTCTGGGCAATGTTCAAGGGTGGTATTCATCAATTTGTATACTAAGGATTTGTTCATGGATCCAATAGGAAAAATCCTACATTTATGTGCAGCGACTGATAATTGCCATTTAGTAGACCAAATTTCTAAAACTTCTAAGGCTGTGACTAGTTCTTGAAAATCAGATGTCGTATTAATTGTTCGATATAACTTTAGGTCATCCGCAAATTTTGGTATTTCACAGATGGGTTATCACTTTGTAGATCATTAATATAAAGATTGAACAGCAATGGTCCCAAGACTGAACCCTGTGGGGCCCCACTGGTTACAATTACTGGTTCTGAAAGGAATGAGCTTACAGTTACTCGTTGGGTTCTATCAAGCAAAAAGCTGGTTAACCAACGTAGGGTATTACCAGAAATGCCAAAACTAGCTAGTTTATATAACAGCTTTTTGTGAGATACAGAATCAAATGCCTTGGCGTAATCAATCATTATCGTATCAACAGATGCTCCCTCCTCCAGTGCAGTCGTCCAATTATCTAGGCATTGTAACAGCTGAAGTGTTGTCGATCTTCCGGATGCAAAACCATACTGTGATGGATCCAGCAATTTGTGCTCCCTAAGATACTCAATCAACTGTACGCAAATAATTCGTTCCAGTGCTCGACATGGTACACTAGTTAGTGATATTGGTCTAAAATTAAGTGTGTCAGCTGCGTTTCCACTCTTATAAATAGGTGTAACTATTGACTCCTTCCAGCAAAGTGGTACCTGACCACTTTCAATCGAGGCATTAAAAATTATAGATAAAGGTATGCATAACTCATGTATGAACTCTTTGTAGAATACTGCAGAAAACCCATCTGGGCCACATGAGTAAGTATTCTTTAAGGATGCAAAAACTTACGTAACTGTTTTTGTTGTAAATTTAATATTATCAAACTTTGAATTCGATTTTAATGTTAATGGCGGTAAATTACCATTATCAGTAGTAAAATTATTTGAGAATACTTCGTTAAGTTTATTAGCCTTCTCTTTACTATCAAAAATCAATCCTTCTTTAGAGTGAAGAGGCGGAATTTCACGAGATACACCGGTTTTTTTCTTAATATACCGAAACAGGGATGCCTGATTACCTTCGGCTATTACACGCCGTTCGCAGCTAATTTCAAAACTCACAATTGCTTTTTTAAGATCCCTGCAGCAGATTTTATATGCAGTTTTTTTATTGCTGTCAGCTGATAACCTAAGTTTTGTCCATAATTTCCTTTTTTTTATCACGAGTTTATTTATAATTCTTGGATATTTGGTTTTCCGAAAAATTTAATCTTTAAGGTTTGTGGGCAAGTTTTCTGTTTTGAGCTGCCATAATTTTTTTTTCTAACATACTTATTGTTTGGAGATTACTGTCTTGTTTTCATAGAAAAGGGGGTAGGGAGAAATTGTTTTCTTCTAGTTTTGGCGATTTTGTTGTCAAAGTTAGAGGCGTGATTGGTTACTGAAACTGGTTTTTGTAGTTATTTAACATGAAGATTAATTGGGGATTACTGTAAGGATATTACTATTTGAATTGGGAGGAAATTTAGTAGATACTAGAGACATTAATATTTTGAATTCACAGAGTTATTATTCTAATTAATAATAACTAGTTTATGGTTGTAAAATAGAGGTGTATACACTATATGTAAATATTTGTGTGTAAATTGTGCTACTACTTATTAGTAATACAGGGGTGAAGTTTGATGTACGATGCCACGGTGCACCTTGTTCTCATCCTTACCTCTGTTCCCTTAATTATGCACCACTCCCTAGTGGTGCTGTCTGCAACCACTGATTAAATAGACTATATAAAGACAGGCAATGCGATACACGGCGCTGCGCAATATCTAACTCATTACGTGTGCGTGTGCACATCTTACCAGACCACGGTCTGCTTCAGTTCAGTTCAGTGATCATTCATATCTTGCTTGGTCTTGTCAAGTCATGATGTCTTTTCGTCTCGGCTCAACTGATTTCTTCTAGAAGTTAGGACAAGTCTCTTATAGTACTAGTTCTTTTAATTGTTGACGTTGCAAACTAAGAAAATATTCTTAGATGCCTCATATTTTTTGCTACATCATATTTTTTTGTAAAAATTAGAAAATATATAACAAATGTGAAACAAAACGGAAAAAAAAACTGCTTGAAAAAACCGTCACCAACCGAAAGCTGAAGGGATTGAAACGAGAGAAGAGGGGAGAGTTTGAGTGAGAATGTAGGCTAGTTTTATCAAGTAGTGAAATACATAAGCACCGACTTGGTCACGAAACGGTACGCAACTTTGCATTAACTTTGTACCGGAGCATTATTGTTCTTTGATTTTGACAAGTGAATCATTTCCTGGTGGAGTGATTTGCCAGCTTGAAATTTTGGCGTTATGTTGTTTTGACAACGTGTTGGCGCATAAAGATTGATCATTATCATGTATTAAACCAATTTGACTAAATAATCTACTTGCTAATTATCTTTATCTCAGTGCTTATTAAACGATATACCTAAAACCAATATGACATTTTCTTTTCAGGCTTCTTGCTGGAGCACCTAAAGCTAACCAAAGCCAGATTCCTTCCGTGGTGGAGCCTGGGGCAGTTTACCAGTGTATGTACAATGCTGGCAGTACGTGTAGAGTAGTGCCGTTGGATCCAGTAGGTAGGTCTTAGGTTTTATAATATAGGTTAGGCCAAACAATCTTTGCCATTTGGCCAGTACACATTTTTATTCCCTTGCTATTTTGTATTTTTCAATCACAAAATGTTATGAAGCATTATCTTTGTGGGTTTGGTACCATTTAAAGCTCCTGTAGGAAAATTAGAGCCAGTAACAATGCTGAAAAAATTTATAGGGCAGCCTCGAAGTTCTGGACGCTAATCTGCAACCCGCTTGTCTGTAGCTACTACGGTAACCGAGATACCGAGTAGCAAGCGCCATTTTTAGCTACATACTACCTTTGCGAATAAAATTAAAATAAAATCGGCAACTGCTGACTTTTCCCTCGTTATTAGGCGAATGGCAACTGACATCACATCGGTGAAGGTTGAGGCTTACCTGTCAGGCACAAAAGGTAATCTTGGTGAACGCAGTTATTGCCAATTAGCACTTTATCAGGATATGCTTCGATGGTTTTTATTGTGTAAAAACAGTTATGTGGAACCATGGTGGTACTGATGATAATCGAGACACGAGCTATCGTGTTGCCGCCAAGTTGTTGTTTCATTGTTGTTGTTGCATGAAGGCGGTAAGCGTACACATGTGTCTTTATCTGAAGCAAAAGTTTTATGGACAATAACGAGTAGCTGTATAAAATACACTACATGCTGCATGCAACTAAAACGGTTGCAAATCTGTTTGACAATCAGGCATTACGTCCCTATAATGTAGGGCAACGGTTTTGGTTCGTCAGACGACTCTTTCTAGGAAAAAATTGGTACCAACGATCGTTGATAGTGTTGGCTAGCTAACTAGCTACTAGTGGCCCGGAAGTCATGTTAATTTCCATAGACTTTAAGAAGCGATTGTGAACGACTCAAAAGACCTTTTGAAATGGAAGTTGCCCGGAGCATTAAGCGACATTACGTACGTACCTTTGGTGGTTTGGGAATGCAGGGTCCTTGGGTTAGTGAGCTAACTGGCGCGTTGGGGGATTATGGATTGTTAAAGTATTGTTCGTAACCCTAAAAGTATTGTTCGGTATTGTTAGAAGCATTGTGTCGGTCGCGTATCTTGTATATTTGCAGGTTCATGTTAAGCACTGGTCGGTTTACCGGAAATGACGTACTGTAATGCAACATATCGGCATCGGCGCAGCGTATCTCCTCCATACCAACTATTAAGTTAAATTGTTATTGCTATGAAAATTTGCCATACCCATTCAACGAACATCTATATATATATTTCGCTTGGGAGCAGACTTAAACTGTGAGCAGACTTGATGGAGGCATTGTTAGGGAGGAGTAAACAAACGAAGCTTCAACAATCAGCAAGAGGGCAAGCAGGCTCATTCTTGCCACGGTAGCAAAGATATGGAGTGATATGGCTGAGGTATTTTACTTGAACTTCTCTCAGGTGTTCGAGTGCCCTAGAGGTCCGGCGCCTGCCGTTCAGCTGTGGGTGGGGTTTCCCGAGGAGGCGGATGCCCCACTTACCTTGTTGGAATTGGATGCAGCCCTGGAAGCCTGTAGGGTCAGTGGTACCCCGGGAATTGACGGCATAAGCTTTGGTCAACTTAAGGGCTTGAGAGCAGAAAGCTTAAAGGACCTGCTTGGGCATTTCAGACCTGCTTCAGTGGTGAAGAAATCCCGGAAACGTGGATGTTCTCAGTCCTAACTCCCGTTTTGGACAGGGGGAAGCCGAGGACACCGGTCACCAGATATAGGCCCATAGCTCTGCTCTCCTGTGTCAGGAAACTGTACGAGCGAATCCTTGTCGTCAGATTGAACAAGATTCTGGAGGGATATGATGGGTTTTATAATGCTCAGTTTGGTTTAAGAAAACAGCGGGGTGCTCAAGACGCCATGTTTTATCTGGAATCGGGAATCCGAGAGGCATGGGAAGACTTCAAATTAGTCGCTGTCGCCTTCTTGGATATCAAAGCAGCGTACGATATGGTGGATATTGACTGAGTTAAGCCGGCACTACAGACAATGGGGATTAGTGAGACCTCGGTGAGGCCATTCTCTCTGCTAGGCACCCGCCAGTTCGCCACTAGGGTGGGAGTTGTGTGGTCGAGTGTTCGGTCAACTAACAGGGGGCTGCCGCAGGGGAGTTGTTTGAGCCTCGTTCTCTTCGCGGATGCTATCGATTCGGTACTTCAGGACCTTAGCCTTCTATGCAGCATTGTAGTGTATGCCGACGTTGCTGTGTGGGTAGTGGGTAGGAATGTGGAGCTGATGTTGGCATCGTTAGAGGCGATTATTGGTAGGGGGATCGGACTCCTCGCGCAAAGGGGTCTGACTCTGTCGGCTCCAAAGACCGAACTGATGATCTTTTCTCGCGGACCGAGGGTGGACGGCTCCATTCGATTTGGGAATGTGGTGGTGTAGGCTGCTTCTAGTGTGCGCTATCTTAGGTACAGGTTGGATCCTCATCTGTCCTGGTCTGAGGACGCACGTCGTGTGAGGGAGAGTATTGTCAGCTGTCATGGAGTCGTTAAGTCACTGGCCTCGAGTCGAACCGTGGCTAAGAGGTCTGTTATAATGACTTTGTACAGTTCTCATATCCGGTCCTGTGCAGACTTCCACCTTCCTTTTCTGCTGAGCTCAAAGGGAGCATTGCAAACGGTCCAGGTGGCCGTGAACGGTTGTCTGCGTACAGCGACGGGTTGCTTTCCCTCGACCTCAATTCCAGCTCTGCATATTGAAGCGGGAAGGGTTCCGCTTCGGATCAGGACCAGAGAGAATCTCACTGCCCTCTGTCTTAGAGCTATAGCAAGGGGAGTTACTGATCTAGTGGCTAGACAGCTGGTTCGCTACTCCACCTTGGGCGTGTGGGCTCGCAAACTGCTCGGGTTCTTGGCTTTGAGTGCCACTCTGCTGCAGCCAGGTGGGTCTGGGTGCCTTCCCCACCCCGAGGCTATTGAGTGGTGGCGTCCCTTGGTCCTGGTGTGGGGAAGTGCTGCCTCTTCTCAGTTGTCAGGAGTCGTTAGTGGCTGACCCCGACTAGGTGGAGATTTACTGCGACGCATCGTTTCATGCAGGGGGTTGGGAAGAAGGAGCGGGGTTGTGTGTTCCGAGACTCCGTTTAGAGTACAACTATTTTCTTCCTCTCCATCGTCATTTATCGGGGAGCTGGTGGCTCTCTCGATTGCTGTAGATGTGGGGCTGGATCTACAGCTGAGGCAGATCCGAGTGCTGTCGGACTCCGCAGCAGGGATTCGGTTCCTCCAATCGGCGTTCAAGCAGTCGGATGTGAGCCACCTCTTAGTTGTCAAAATTGGTTTGAAGTTAGTGATCGCCCTACAGCGTGGGGTGAGGGTTGTAGTTCATTGGGTTCCAGGGCACTTGGGGCACTTTGGGAACGAAGAGGCGGACGGCTTAGCCAGGCGAGGTTTTGAGGATAGGCGGAACACTGATATTCCTAGTAACTCTTAGGGACCTCCTGCCGGTCCTGAGGTAGATATCCACTAAGGACTTGCAGGAGGAATGGGAATGCAGTAAGCTCGGGAGGGTTCTCTATGTCATCCATCCGGAGGTCTCACGGCCGTGTAACCTGGACGACTTCTCTAGGAAGGATACAGCTATGCTGTCCAGGCTTCGGACAGGCCACGTTTTGTTGAGGACGCGCGAGTTCAGACTGGGGTGGAGTGCCACGCCTGCTGCAGGTGTGGTACAGCGGCTGAAACGGTAGAGCACTTTCCCCTTGTGTGTCACCTCTGGGCGGGGCGCCGGTGCGGGGTACTTAGTGACTGGGACGCGGACATTGGTGGTATTCTTGGGGTCTCCCCGCACAATGTTGGTGGTACAGCTACCTTGTGGCAGGTGGTAGGGTTTTGCAAAAGAACTGGGAGGTTTGTTTAGATGAGGGTCGTTATTGTGTAGACGTAAGTGATTTAGATAGAGCGAATGATGTAATAGTCCGAAGGCTCTTGTCAGTAAATAAAAGTAAAAAAAGTAAAAGAAAACGGGCGAGCGGCCGACAATGAGAACGGATATGCGCTCTAACAATTAGAAACAAACACTATTACTTCAATAATGCTGACTATTAGTCGAGTTGAATCAGCGGGAATCAGCTAGACCGGTGTATGTTACGCCGGGGAACAACTAGTGAGTGTTATTTATCTGAAATGTGTAGAATGAATACTTGGCTCCTTTTTGCGAGTAATTAGTTATTTTTAATTTGCATTAAAGGAAATTATTCAACTAGAAAATAAAAAAAAATTATAAAACCTACAATCATAAAATCACTTACCACACTAACTGATACCTAAACAAGAATTATTGCCGAAAATAACCAAGTATAAAGCTTCAATAAAACCTGGCAACCAAAAACGTAAAGAAATCACCAAATGACGTGCTGTCACGGCACATATCTGGCTTTCGGAGCTCCTCCATACTAAATATAATTTGCGTTGTTATTGAAAAATAAAATTCGTCAGACCTATCAACAGACAACATTAGAAAATAAATACCAACTCGTTTGATGCTTAATGTAATGTTGAACTGATCCGAAGTCAAAACAGCAAAGGAACACAAACAAACTTCCCAGTAAAGTTTCGTATACTGTAGTGTTGTTGTACTGTTTAGTCCACGCGAAACCTTACTGCTGTGGTTAAATGTTTTTACCATTTTATCTGAAATGTGCAATTTCTGTAGAATTAATACTTGGCTCCTTTCTGCAAGTAAATAGTTATTCCTAGTTTGCTTTAAAAGGAAGTATTTGACTTTCTTTACAACACCGAAAACGTTGTAAAGTCCAGAAGTAAAGCTTCAGCAAGGTTACAACCAAAAATGTAAAGAATCCAGAACCTCATAAATTTTAAAAGGAAAATCACGTTAGGCGCAGTTACCAAAAGTCGTGATATCCAAACCAAAAACAATATTGTACGAAAAAACCCACCAAGTTTCAGCAATTGAACGTGTGTGATATCAAAAACGAGCCAAGTTTCCACTCATCAGACATACAACGCAACTTTAAACTTGGAGCATTGCAAGCCTTTCGCTTGGAATGCACAACCAGCATCAAAATAAGCGCTAGTTCATTATTGTTGTTCTTGTTGCTGTTTTATTATTGTTTCGCGCGCACGAAGCGAAATAACATCAAAGTTGAAACGATCAATCGATCACTCCGACTATCAATCTGCTCTCGGTTAAGAAAAACTAATTACGAACTGCAAAACTCAGTAGCAAATCGCGAAGTTCCGAATTTCGTAACCTCAGGAAGGGTTCACAAATAACACTGCGTTATACACCACACTAAAAGTTATAGTTTACAGTATACAGCACGCTAGTCTGCAGTAGTTCAACAAAAACGCCACCATCTGAGTTGTAAAACTGTATATTGTAAATTGATTCAAACAAAAGATATTGTAACAAAAATTCTTTAACATTAATTCAACATATATATATATTATTCGAAAAAATAAGATGTAACCGAACTATTCAAGTAAAAAAAAGGGCTTACAATTTGCTAAGTTTTAAAGTTGCGTTGTAAGTCTGATGAGTGGAAACTTGGCTCGTTTTTGATATCACAGACGTTCAATGGCTGAAACTTGGCGGGTTTTTTGCTTACAATTTATTGTTTTTGGTTTAGATTTCAATTATCACCATCCTTTTTTTCGTTTTCATTGTTATAAAATTCAGCAATAAATCGGATACAGCATTGTTGACAGCATTGTTGTAAGTGTCACAATAAATCACTTATTGGTACACTATTTCAGTTCCTATGCTATCCCGTCAGCATTCGTATTGTTATAAGTGTCAAAATAACCAACCTACCAAATATTACCCAAGTATACGTAGTAAATGGCGCCCTCGGCCGGAGAGTTCGTCCCCGTCGGCGAAGGTGGTGGTGCTCAGTGGTGGTCAGGAGGACGTGGGTGATATTCAAAGTGATGAAGTGGAGGGGGGTCTAGATGGTGATGGTGTTGGTGCAGGTGGTGGTGTGGGTGGCGAGGTCGAGAGCATGCCAGGAGGGTCTAGTGTTCAGGGCGCGCCCGGCTTTCCATTGGATTTCCAGGCTCCTTGCGCTGGAGAGGAGATTGTTGTTGACCCGAGTGTGAGTCAGGAGGTGCTGTCCGAGGTGGTGCAAATGAGTGAGTGTGAGGTGAGCGACGGGACCATCCTTGGTTCTCTGGTGTCTGATAGTGTTGACAGTGTTTCAGTTATGTGGTCCCAGGAGTCGGGCGGGTTCGGAGCCGACGAGCTGGGTTAGGTCTCGAGTGGCTTGTGACTGCTTGCCGCTGTTGTGTTAATGAATTAGTATTAGTTTTTGGTATTATTGCTGTGCTAGGTCATAAACTCTTTCATCTTGCCCCTTCATTTTTTGTACGTGGAACACCAGGGGGGTGCACAATAAGTTGCACGAAATAGAGGATTTGTGCTATAGGACGAGTGTGCTTGGTTTGTTGGAAGTGCGCCTTCCTCCTGGTGTTCTACTCTCTTGTCAGGGGTATAGTTCGATCTCGGGTGGGCAGTTTTCTCATGTGCAAATGTTAGTGTGCAATTCTTATCCGTGGGTTGCTGTGGAGACCCGGGGCTGCCCGGGAATTGACCTGTGTATTGTACGGGTCTGGTTGGGAAAGCAGTGGCTAACGTGTGCAGCAGTGCATGTGGTTGGGCGTGTGGTCAAGGCTGATTGGGTGGGGTGGGTGAAGTCGCTCCCGCGGCCGTTAGCAATCGGGGTGACTTCAACGCGCATCACTGGGGTTGGGGCAGCCACAAATGCGACACTAGGGGCAGGTTGTTTGATTCGTCACTGGAGGAGCTGGGTCTCGTGACGGTGCAGAATGGAGCACCAACTTTCGTGAGAAGATACGGGGGTGTATTCCAAGAGTCGGTTATTGACTTGTTCATGTGCTCCACGGAGGTGGCAGAGGGGTCCCTTTTTGGGGTCTCCGATGATCTCAGGGGGAGCGACCATTTCCCCGTGGCTCTGACCCTGGGGGGGCGGAGCCCCCAAGGTCTTTGGCCACCTTTCGCCCGACCTGGGCGGTGTCCGGTTGCCCCAGGGGTGCTGCTGGGGGACTTTGCCCCTTGGGTGGCTATGTGGGGGGAGAAGAGAAGGGCCTATAGGGGTAGGGTGCGTTGCTGTCCCCCCGGTCGGGGCAAGCCTAGGTGATGGACTCAGGCGTGCACGTGTGCGGTAAGGGATAGGCGGGCGGCGTGGCGCCAGCATTCTAGGAAGCCATCGGATTTCACATGGTTCTTCTTTTGCGGGGTTTCTGATGAGTCACGGTACATTCTGCGGAGGGAGAAGCTTCAGTATGGGAGGCGGCTTTGCGAAAGTATCTCTCAGGGTACTCAACCTTCCAAGGTGTGGGAGTTGTTGCGTCCTTTGGATAGGAAGGGTGCTGTCTCCTGGGTTTTTGACACGTCCGGTGCAGTACTTAGGGGTGCTCAGATGGCGGAAGAATTCAACAGGAATTTCTCCTTGGTCTATGGGTCCCCACGGGGCCCGAGGCCTATGCTGCCACCGCTCCTTGGGTTGGGGGAGGTGGGGCCCACTCCACAGGACAGCCCTCTGCTGGGTTCGGAGCTGGATGCGGCCCTTGCATCCTGCAGATGTGGGGGGGCCATGGGGATTGACGGGATCTCATACCAGCAGTTGGTGGGCCTGGGTCCTGCGGCCCGCCGTGACCTTTCTTTTCTTGCAGTCCAGGTTTGATGGGACCCCGGTGCCTCCTGCCTGGTTGTTTTCGACCCTAACACCGGTTCTCGGTAGGGGAAAGCCACGCTCCTCTGTGGTGAGTTACCGGCCAATTGCCCTGCTATCGTGCGTACGAAAGACGTATGAGCGCATGCTAGGCAGAAGGCTGGAGTCCCATTTGGAGGGGGGCAACTGGCTTTTCGAGAGACAGTTCGGCTTCCGTAGGCACAGGAGTGCCCAGGATGCTATCCTTTTATTGGAGTCTAGCGTCAGGGAAGCCTGGGCGAGGGGTGATGTTGTTGTGGCGGCATTCTTGGATATCAAAGCCGCCTACGACACGGTGGATCTTGACTGGGTTGAGGCATCTCTTTGGAGCATGGGTACTAGTGCCAAGCTAGTTGGTGCCATCCTTGGTCTCATGCGAGGTAGGAGCTATGCCACAAGGGTGGATGGGCACTGGTCCAGTGTCCGTACCACTGACCGTGGCCTGCCGCAGGGGAGCTGCTTGAGCCCGCTACTCTTTGCGGTGGCCATTAATGAGGTCTTGGTGGAGCTTGCCCTCACCACTAATGTGGTGGCCTACGCAGATGACGTTGCTGTGTGGGTGGTGGGGTCCGCACTCCCCACCCTCCTTGTAGCCTTAGAAGACTTTGTGGCCAGGGGGCGGGCCCTTTTGGAGGCTAGGGGTCTGTCTTTGTCGTTGAACAAGTCTGAGGTCATGGTCTTTTCCAGGGCCCCATTTGTTCCGGTGACGGTGCGCATGGGGTCGGTCCTGGTGACGTCGTCCCGGTCTGTTCGGTACCTCGGTGTCCGTCTTGACAGTCAGTTGTCGTGGGTGGAAGAGGCCACTGTGGTCCGAGAGAAAGTGGAGTTGCGACACAGGACGCTGCTGGCTCTGTCCTCCAATCGATTGACCGCTAGGAGGGCGATCCTGTCTTCCTTTTACAGGGTTTACGTTAGGTCTGCTGTGGATTTTCACCTGCCGTTCTTGGTCTCGTCGAAGGGGGCGTTGGAGCGGGTGCAGGTGGCGCTCAATACCTGTCTGCGGTCTGTTACAGGTTGTCTGCCGTCCACCCCAGTCCCGGCACTGCTGGTGGAGGCCGGGGAGCAGCCAGTGCGGGTCAGGGCTAAGGAACTTCTGGTGTCTCTGTGCCTCCGTGCTGTGGCTAGGGGGGGCTCGGACTCCACTGCCAGGATCATCCTCGATTACGGTGTGGTGCGCCCACCGGTCAGGCGTCGCTTGGGTTCCCTGGGTCACGGGGCCACGTTGCTTGGTGGGGACTGTCTTGGTCGTTTCCGCCTCCCACTCCTTGTACGCCCGGTGCGTCCCTGGGCTTGGTGCGGGGAGATGGCGGATATGTGCAGCTTGGGGGACCGGAATGGGGACAGGGGCATGTCAGGAGAGGTTCGCATCTTCTGCGACGCCTCCATTTGCCTGAATACCTGGTCTGGTGGCATTGGTGTATTTGTGGAAGATTTCAAGCTTTGCTTTGCTCGGCAGCTCCAGTGTGTGCCCTCGAGTTTTGTTGGGGAGTTGGTGGCGCTTGCAGTTGCGCTGGATGTTGGTCTGGACCTTCGAGTTCCCCGCTTTGTGGTCTTTTCCGACTCCGCAGCGGGTATCCAGTTCCTCCAGCGGTCCTTCCGGCTGTTGGACATGCATCACCCGCTGGCATTTGAAATAGGTTCTAAGCTTTTCCGAGCAAAATGTGAAGGGTGTGTTGTCAGGATCCAATGGGTCCGCGGGATCCCTGGCAATGAGGTGGCTGATGCCCTCGCCAGGGAGGGGGATGGGGGCCCTGTGCAGTTTGCCCTGTCCCATAGAGACCTTCGGCCGGTTCTGCAGTCTCTCTCTGCTGCGGAGTGGCAGGTGGAATGGGACAGCTGCGAGAAGGGTAGGCACTTACACGCCATTCATCCTACGGTTTCTGCACCAACTGCTCTAGGGCTTCTCTCCAGGAGAGATGCCGGGCTCGTGTCGCGTCTGCGTACGGGTCATGCTCTCCTCAATGGGCATATGTTTCGCCTAGGGTGGAAACTATCCCCAATGTGTGACTGCGGTGAGGCTGAGGAGTCAGTGTCGCATTTCCTACTTGAGTGTAGACGATGGGCACAGTTCCGCCGCATTGGGCTGGGTAGGAGGGGGAATCTCTTAGGGGTCCTGGGTGTTCAGGTGGTCGGGAGACCGCGGGTAAACTTCCGGGCTGTCTTGGGTTTCTGTTCAGCGACCGGGCGTTTTACGGAGTAGGGTCAGGTATCTAGGCATTCCATGGTATTGTGTGTATTCCATTGTATTGTGTGTATTCATGTCGTAGGTTAAGTAGTTTAAGTTTAATGTAGGAGTGCATAGCGTGTGGGCTATTAGACTCCTGTAAGTATAATAAATAAATAAATAAATAACCAACTTACTTATTGCTACACTTATAACAATGAACATTGTAATAACATTGTAGCAGTCAAAGATTGTTGAACGTCAGAAAGAAAATCAATGGACGATAGCAAGAAAAATGACATAAAATAACTCTAATTCATCCACAAACGAAAAAAAGTATTTGAAGTGTGGTGATAAATTAGTTAATGGCATACTTTTGCAACAATGGTCCCTCTGTACGTGATTTATTGTGATAGTTTTGCTTCCTCAGCTCTTAACGCCTCAGCCTATGCCGTGGCTAAGCCTCGGAAGAACAAAACTCACAATAAATCACGTATAGAGGGACCATTGTTGCAAAAGTATGCCAATAACCACTATTAAACCTACTTCAGTTCGAACAGTAATAGGATAACAATGTTGAACTAAAAACAGTGCTATAAACAATGCTACTGTGGTCTTCATGGAATTCTGAAAAGTGAGGGGTGTTAAACCTTAACTATAACCTTCTGACTAATCACATTAGGTAGGATACTGTGCCAAGTTTTGAAGTTCTAGAAGTAGCTCTAGGTTTTTCTACGTCGCACTAGTTAAGGGCTAGATGAACCGTCTGGATTGTTATATTTTATGGGCCTAATTTAAGTGTTGCAGACTCAATTATACCCCAAGTGACCGAAATAAGAAGATGAATCCCATTATAGTGTATGCAGAAAAAAATTGGTAGCTTAGTAACATATCAGTAATTAACATTGTGAAATTCTACTGTATTTTTGTTTTCCACAGGTAATGCAAGTTAGACTTATGCAATACTAACTCATTTTTTTTATTCCAATTCTGCTAATATTTGTGTGTTGGACACAATAGATTCATTCGAAGGGAAATCATTGTGTACTACAGCAAGCCGAATAGTAAAATAAAAAACGAAAAATACACTAATAGGCGAGTAAATACAGGCTAAAAAAAGGGGTTAACCCACCACAAATTGCAACAAAAGGTTTTATGGTCGTTCCTGACTGGAAAAAGCGTGCTGAATTCGAACAAAAAAAATTGTTATCCGTGCTATCTGCTGCCGTTTTCCTGGAAAAATAGAGGTATTTTGCATGTTATAGTTAAAAAATGCATTTAATACATACTATGGAAATACGAAGAATATATTAATATATCTTGCATTTTGAGGGCAGTTATTTTCTGAAACCTACTCAAAAGGATGTACACTTTAAGATTCCGAAGGGTGTCAGGCTGAAAACCTTGAGCATTAAAGATGGCGACCAAAATGGAGCCCAATGTTTACTCAGGTTTAGTCATTTTGGCTTATTACGCAAGAACCTTTAGTGTTACTCAAAAATGGTTTGGATATAAGTTGTTTACAATAATGTAATCTACACTGTCGGTCCCGTGCTTTTTTTTCCCCCACATATCACGACTATTGAGAAAAACGGTTATGTTGGGCCGTTTTCGGCCATTTTAATGCTTACAGATGTCTGAATTTCTGAATACAACTTAAACTTTCAGTTGCTGTTGCGTCGTTTATAGTTCAGGTGGTTGGCTCCAGCCTGAGTCATTCGAAAGGTGGGACGCTCTTCTTTGAATTGAGGGCAATGAAAAGGGTTTACCACTATTAGGGACCAAACCACGTATGCTTTACTAGGGGACTGGTATCACAGTTGCCGTTCAAGATAAAGACAGATGCAAACCTATTTACGTTGCATTTTGGAATTATATGTTAGACTTCCAGAACGGGGAATCGAACCCACGACCTTAGAAACAAAAGGACGAGGTCCTACCGCTAAGCCATACTGACACGGCCAAAAGGAAACATCCCTAGGCAACATTTCCTTTTGGCCGTGTCAGTATGGCTCAGCAGTACGACCTCGGCCTTTGGTTTCAAAGGTCATGGGTTCGATTCCCCCACTCTGGCAGAGTGACCTACAAGTCCTAAAGGCAACATAAATAGGTTTACATTTATGTTGCCTTTTGGACTTATATGGTCAAGAATGCTTGAACGGGAAATCGAACCCAGGACCTTAGAAACCAAAGGACGAGGTCCTACCGCTGAGCCATACTGACAAGGCCAAAAGGAAACGTCCATAGGCAGCGTTTCCTTTTGGCCGTGTCAATATGGCTCAGCGGTAGGACCTCTGCCTTTGGTTTCAAAGGTCGTAGGTTTGATTCCCCCACTCAGGCAAAGCGACGTGTAAGTTATAAAGGCAATGTAAATAGGTTTGCATTCATGTTGCCTTTTGAACTTATATGTCAAGAATTTCTGAGCGGTAATCGAACCCACAACCTTTGAAATCAGAGGACGAAGTCCTACCTCTGAGCCATACTGACAAGGCAAAAAGGAAACGTCCATAGGCAGTGTTTCCTTTTGGCTGTGTCAGTATGGCTGAGCAGTAGGACCTCGGCCTTTAGTTTCAAAGGTCGTGGGTTCGATTTACTACTTAGGCAGTCTGACATATAAGCCCCAAAAGCAACGTATCTGTATTTATTTAACTCTTGTTGAGCCTTTGACTGTCTGTGTTTAATACCGTTCAAAGGTTGAAAATGTGCAAAAATTGAACGGTAACTGCGATATCAGCCCCTATTAAAACGGGCGTGGTTCGGTCCCTAATAGTGGTAGACTCTTTTCATTACCCTTGATTCAAAGAAGACATTCCCGCTCTTTTAATAAACCTAATTGGTGTAATTCATCTAAATTATAAACGCAGTTTAAAGATGAAAAGCGAAAGTTTGAACGGTAACATGATGCCAGCCCCTGATAAAACGGGCGTGGCTCGATCCCTAATAGTGGGGATAGTCTCGATCCTTTTTAGTTGCCCTTGATTCAAAGAAGATATTCCCACCTTTCGAATAAACCTAATCGAAGTAGTTCATCTACATTATAAACGCCACAAAAGCAATTTAAAGTTAAAAATGAGTGAAAAATT
>JAHWFP010221918.1:0-38725 GCA_023313725.1 Lithobius niger
AATAAAACTGTTTTTAAAGGTTGCAGTTTGCCCATAAAAGTTATAATTTTCAATATATAAAGATAAAAACAGCGACCATTTTATCATAAAAAAAATCTGCAGAAGATGTGAGGCGATCTACTTTGAAATGTACCTAATAATTTCACTACACTAACGCAATTTCCAATGTTCAATAATACAATGGGTAGTTTTAGTCCACCGTCTTCATCAAGCTACGGCTGCTTGGCGAGAAAGGTTTGGATTCACTACATCACGTTTTTGTTGTTGAGATCTTGAATTCGGCGCACGTGGCCTCGAAAGAGTACGCTAGGTTTAAAAGCATTTACTTTTTTTATTTCAGTCCCCATTTAAAAATAAAAATTTCAAAAGACACGGAAAACGAGCAAACAACCACGCTATGCAGCAAAATTAGGATTCCGTAAAAAAGATAAGCGTTGATTGCATTAAATGCGTTAATTTAGATTTAAAAAAAAACTTCGGGGATAAATATACACATATTGTACTTGAAGGGAAAACAACTTTGTAAAGTAACTGTTGTTGTTGACAGATATTTCAACTGTTTACAAATCACGACCAGGAAATTGGCATGGTTGGTTACGTTTAAAGCTAAATTTAGCTGCTAAACATTACACAAAGGCTACTTTGAAATCAATAAACAAAAGCTGTAGGCTAACATACTTCGGCACAGGCAAAAGATAAAAGATATACGGTGGATGTCGGGGAGGAAAAAAACTAACATTTTTACGGCTGTCTAAGCAAAGTAACATTTTGGATTAACAAAGAACAAAAGAATCAAATTTTTGGACTGTCAGGTGTACGAATGAGCACCGATCCCGGCAAAAAAATGGTAATTTCTAATAGTAGAGATCAATTTTCGATTTTCGAATTTCGAAAAAAAACACAATTTTGATTTGTCCTTGTTAAATTTGACAAATTATTACCAGTTACATGCAAAATTATTTTGATGATCGAGTTAGTTACTTTAATAACAAGTTACACGTACTGGATTATTAACTTTGAACTAACAGTACTACAAAGTTGAAACAAGCAAATAAAATATCTGCACTCAACAATGCAGCAACATAAACATAAAATCAATGATCAATGCACAAAATGAATAGAAAAGGGATCACACCGGTTTGAATCTTTTAGTACGTGTAGGCTATGTGTGCTGTTGAGCTAGGTTAAAGATAACAATGAGACGAGTTAACCAGTTTACTCCTTCTAGTAGAGAGGGAAAGCATAAGGCTTGGAACAGGTACAGAAAGTCCCAGAGACAGTTCCTGAGTTAAACACAACATTCCTGAAAACCAAGGTTTGGCAAGAGTTATATCACCACACAGAAATAGTCTTGAGGATATCCACCAATATTATTGCGGTTGAAGGCATTCACACACACACTGTTCCACATACTACCTTTCGAGCGGCATTAACCTGTATCATCTTGAGGAATGTAATATCACTAACATTATGACGAGTGAGTGTCCAATGCACCTCTAATTACCATGGACGCCATGGATCTTTGCCATTTGGTGATGTCATAGTATTCCCTTGATCTTCGTGGTTTGAGGCAGGTGACGCGCACGAGTCGCTGTAAGGAGACATGGATAGTTTGCGTGTCAAGTCCTGAGCAACTGCTGAAGTAGGACTGTCCTGAATGTCAATGGAAGATAAAGGCGCTGTCGATGCTGATGATGGTGGTGAAGAAGCCACATCAACAGACAAGGGTTGAGATGTTGGGGTAGGTGTTGTTGGAGAGGCCGATGCTGCAGCAGCAGCTGCTGCTGTTGCAAAGGGGGAGGGGAGAAGAAAGAGGATTTCACCATTTGGCAGTCGTGTTGGAATGAGTTGAAGTCCACGGAAAAGCGTAGAAGTTGCAGACGTTTGTCCAAGATCACCATTAATCTGAGATTGTGAAGACACTGCCGCAGCAGCCTGCATCATGGCTGGTAGCTGGAATCCTGCTAAAGAGAGGGGTGTTGGTGCTGACACTGCTGCACTTCCGGCAGAATCACCAAGAGTGTGCAAGTTCTTGAGGTAGTGTGACAAATGTCCCAACAGCCGTTGCCTGACGACAGGGTCGACACCATCAGCTCTTGTTACGAAGCGAGACACTTCGTTGGCACATTCTCCGAATCCAGCCCGGAATTTGCTGATGACTGTTGGATCGGCTGCCACGGCCATGGCCATTTGCTGACGTTGAAGTGACTGCAAGTACTTCACCGTCATGTCCAATATATCAGCTTTCTCCAACTTTGAATGCCGGGAGGGCTGTAAAGAAATAAAGACACGTATAAGATTCGGAAAGTCATTGTTCACAAAACAGAAATATTTGCATTAAATTATAAGATCTTGCTAATTTGTTTTAAAAAACAAACCACAAACATAGTTCCTTACTTTTTGGGTGGATTAAAAGAGCTCTGTTTGCTGAAAGTACTTTAATTTTTAAATGAAACATTTGTAATGTCCGCAATAGAGGATGCAGCAAGCAGTTATACAAGTCCACTAATAAATACAACTGCATCTACTTGGATACTTGCGGTGGTTTCAGCAATTCTCGGTAAAGGTGGCAATTTATTTTTATTATTGTAATGGATTTAGCAGCGTGCACATCATTAAAATATTTATTTACAGCATGCACTAAACAACATCAGACCATGCCAGTGACCCTCCAAAAACAAAAAAATAGAACACGTAACAATAAGTAAACCTAATGAGACGGATAGGCCACAAGTAGGCAGCCATTAGCTCCCGTTTGATTACATCCCATGTCTTCCTTTCCACGCTTCCCGCCTCTGCAACGATGATTACAGGGATGGGAATTATTTTACGTGAACTAAACGGGTTCCCACATGCCCGAGCACCCACAACCCCCCTCCCTCTCTCCCTCCCCCTCCCTTTTAAGTCTCCGCTATGTTTACATGTGCAGTGTGTATCCTGAGGCTAGGACTGTCTGTGTCAGATGATAATTAAAGTGCTGCCTCCTACTTTCATGATAGATTAGTGGACGGACTTACATCTTTCTTGAGGGCATCCAAGATCAAGGCTTTCAGTTCGTTGAGGCAATTATTAATCCTTGCCCTCCGCCTCTTCTCCATAATGGGCTTGTTGCTCTGAAAAAGGATGAAAAATTGTTTTTTGAGTAAAAAGGACAATGTTGTATCCCAAAAACAACACAAATATTTATGCTAAAATATAAGAAACATCTTTTAGGATTCTGTAAAGCACGCTTATCATTCACGGTCAAGTCTAAAATCATTGGAATTAAATTGTAGAATTATAGAAAAAAATAAAGGTATTTTTATTGAGGATTATAGGTTTATTTCAGAAAAATAGCCAACGCCTATTTCTTGATCAGCCGTGTTGCTGTTCCCCCGTCTCAAGTCACATTGTCAATAATTTTTTTTTTTTTTTTTTACTTTCAAGCTTATTTTTTTGTACCGTTATGGGTGCAAGCATTATAGGAATTGCATTGTGCACTATAGTTGTTGCATTACGGAATTCTATCTAATACTTAAATTCGAAAATAAGCCTAGCAGTTATTTGCGGGGATTTACGGTATTACTAATCGGATGAGTCAGGAGAGATGAAACAAACAAAAAATATACGAAACTCTACCAAAATATAGGAAATATAGGATGGGTGGTTAGCCTAGCACCATTAGTAGATGACTATTGATTTTGGTGGTAGAAGTTTGAAACAATGGCACAATTTGAAACACGTGCAATCGATGTTAGGATGTTTCTATCGTGTATACTTCATTTTTTTTTAATTACAAATTACACAGGAGCTTTTGCTTTAATTAAATTAAATTATTGAATTTAGAAGTGAAATAAGAAAAGCTAGCCATTTTACAATGCTTAATAGGTAAGCTACTGTACGTACAAAACAAGGAAGGGGGTGGGTGGAGGTTTGCAAAATTACTGAGAAAAAATTGGCCACGGTTTTTCTTCTGTTAAAAACCACACTGCACAGCATAGTACATTTTTAAGGATGCCCAAATAGTAATCCGTTTTCATTGCGAAAAACTTTCTATACCAAAACATTGTTCCAAATTGCAACAATGCGATATGACATTGGCTAAAGTTAAGTATAGTGATGGGAAGCCATTTAACTGATCGGTCGTATGGTATGAAATTTACTTTAAAATAAAAAAAAAAAATAAAAAGGGAGTATTTGTGGACAAATTCTGGCTACGACAGCCGTACCGAAACACTTGTTGGATTTTGCATTTGGTTTCTTTACTTTATTATTGAAACCTTAACATTAAACTTGTGTGATATTCCCTAGCCACAAGCTTTGTAAATTAAATTAAATTAAATTAAATTAAATTAAATTATACATATTGCTAAAACTCAAAGCTCGTCAAGCCAAACGGCAACTACAATCTTTTTTTTTTGTTTCATATCGACTTTATAACAAACACTAGGCTACAATGCACAAGTAAGGGCAACAGTTTTTTAGAAATAAAAAAGAAACACCGTTTTGTGTATGTTATGATTAAATCCTTATTTGCCTTCAAATATTGAGATTGAAAACTAGTTAAAATAGTTAATACACTTCATACAAAAAAAATTTATTTTTTGAAACTTGGTCTGAAGTTGTTTCGTGAAGAGGGCGTCTGCACATTATTGTCTACAGGCTCAAGGCGAATAATGTCCTAGCAGTACATATGCAGGCAGCACCTCAAATTTTCAAGGGAAATATTTAAAGTAAGTTTCATTCCATTGAAACGTTTCACGTGGTCTTGACAAATTTCTAAGCATATTTAACGTTATAAAATATTGTAAAAAAACATTTTATTATATACAATGCAAATTAAGAACTCCACCACCCTCCACGAATGTCCCATAAACTTGCAAAAACGTAGACGGTTTTTTTTTAACCTTTGTGTTATTCAGTTCTTTTACAAGTTAACGACATTTGCCTGGTGGGAGGCCTTATTTGCAGGTGCAAAAATGCTATTTTCTCTTGAAGCCGAAAGTTTATCAACTTCAGCTGCACTGATTAAAGATATTGGATATCATAATATTGAATAAAACATAAGTTTATTCATGTATATCGTAAGCAGAGTATGTAGTGCTATGACTGAAAACATGCGTACTTTCTTCTACTTATTTATAGTGTTAACTTTGCGATTGGTAACCCAGGCTTTTATCAGAAAAATAAAACTTCAAAATAATTTGATCAAATTAAAAACAAATTAATTTCATGAAATTTTAAAACACTACCCCAACTATACGCATAAAATTCGCGTGGATCCCGAGATATGTAGGCCTACTGTCAGTGCACAGTTGACCATCAGTGTAAACTACTGTTCCATCTCCAATCAGTATAGTTTGTTGGGCTCTAAATAAAATGGGGACTGATTTAGTTCTCCTAACTAAGGCCAGGCAGATTTTGGTGATTATGCCACATAACTAATCATACTATATTTCAAATTATATCGTTAAGACTTAAGTAACCTAAAGGCTTAAGAATCATTGGATGAACGTTGCATCCAAATGAACTGCTAGGCCCACACCAACAGCCAAATATATCACAATAGTTCCCGCTCTTCGTAATAACGTCAACAATGAACAGGTGCTCTTTGGATATCCTTACAATTGTTTTACAATTCACAGGTTACATCGGTTTTACCATTGTACTGACACTGAAACTGTATTGGTAATGATAAGTTGATAAGTAAGGTGATCAACACCACGTGGTTTCTTACCTTTCGTGCGTCTGAAGGCTTCATGGTGGTGGGTGTCAGCTGTTGGCTGCGTCGCGTTCCTTCGATAACCAAATTCGGGGTTCGATTGCGGGTGTGGGTACTCCGGACTCTACCGGCGTTCTGTGGCGTGGGAATGTGCGGCTAGACCGCGTTCCCACACACGAGACGATTCCAAGAGCCACCAATCAGGAGCGAGTACCCCCGTGCCGCAAGTGCGAGCCGCATTCCGATTGGCCCAGAGCCACATTCCGAGGATGCCGCCATCTTGACGTTGCCGTGGGCAACGGCCGTAAGCGCACGTGCCGGCCGCGGCGTCGCCTCCACGTCAGGCCCGCCACACTGTGGGAAAGCTCCACCTACCGAAGACCGCGGTAAACACCGGACGAGTGTAAACACCGCCGAACCGGTCCACCCTCCTCCCCCCCTTTACCGACGCCCTAACACCCCCCCCCCCTACTCCAACACCCTCCCCCGACACAAACATCCTCGCACCCCCGCGGGCCAGAGTCCGTGAGATAAGCTGGCCGCCACACAGCGCCACAGGTGTCACGCCGCGCAAAACTAAGCAGAATTTGCAAAGCGTGGGAAAGAGCCTAGCGTTCCGACACACACTCGGGCAGGGAGAGAGAAGAGAGCCAGGTTGTACTGTGACGTAATAGAAGCAGAAGAGGGGGAGGCGATGGCTAGGGAAAATCTTAAATGAACCGTCGTCACACTGTTCAGACCCTAGGGGTGAAAAAAAAATGAAAAGAAAAAATTTAGAAGACCGAGAATGTCGAATGAAGCGAGAAGGAAAAAAAAACACCTGTCTTGTTTGTTTAGAATAGCTAGCTGGTGAGAGGCCGAAGTAGAAGCTGCAAGGCATATGGCCTTAAAAACTGGTGGTAGGCCTACCGATTTACAACAGGTCCAGCCATATTTTTTAGCAGTAGGAGAAATCAAATTGTAAAACGAAAAACAAAGCAAATACAACAAAGCAAAAACAACAAATATATGCTCGATGACAAAGCGCTACCGTCGAAATGAATTCTTTATCAATTTAGAAACTTGACATCACGTAGAGAAATTGTTTCCGTTTGCCGATTCCAGATATCGAGCTGCCGATACGAACACCGATTCTATCTCGAGATCTCAAAAGTAACTGTCGTATTCCAAGAGAACACATTGCGTTTTATTATCATCCTTTGTTTTCAACAATGAAATCCTGATAAGTTTGATATTTTATGAGCAATCTGTTGTAACGCCATGTGCTGGATGAATTTTTGACTTGTATTCTTAGCTTTTAAAAAATTCATTTCCCTCCTGATCTTTCCAACCAACCCTCTCCCGCATCAATCGCCATTTTTCGATGCCTGTTACGGCCTTTCATTTAGAATATTTTCCCTTAACCCTAGCCCCAACTTAAAATCAACCCGAATTTAACCACTGCTTGATTTCAGGTTCCATACCCATTTAAAGCTTACTTTTCATTAATAATCAATTAAACTTACAATTCATACAGTTGGATTTAGCTAAAACCAAACCGAGCCAAACGTTCCTCTTGCACCCTTTTGTGACCTGAACTCGCAATTCAAGCGAGCTCAAGAAATCCACCGTAATGAAACTGCACTATCTTTTGGGTAACTTTATACCATCATAGGTTAATAAAAACTTTGAGCGTAAGGATTTGGACCAAAATCTCATTCCCATTTTAGCTACAAACATTCTAAAACTCCCGTCCCGTCTCAGTCATTGTGTGAACAGTTTAAGGCAAACATGAAGCAAAGTTCCCAATAAGCCCATATTCCCTCATAAGGCTTTTCCCCCTTACCACCAGATCAGTATTTACACAGAATCCCGTATATCATTTCATTTTGCATGCTTTGACCTGCACATGGTGCATCACTCCTTGCATTGTGAAGTGATCAAGTTGTGCAGTCATCATAACATCACTGCATAATTTGCTTCCGTCCTCAGCAAATGGGTTTATCGCACTTATCCTCAATTTACATGCTAGCCGAAGTAAATAGATTATCGAAACTTTTTTGTTGCCCTGAATGATTCTGGGGGTGTGCAACGAGTCTTGTTTATGTTGTTTGTGGGCTCTTGCTCTCTCATGGAGGGAAGTTTTTTGCAATTGCTGCTGGGGTGGTTCATGGGTTAGAAAAGAATCGTCTGTCTTCTAACCAAAAAATTAACTAGACTAGCATGTTGCTTAGTTAGTTGGTTGTAGCAATCAGTCAACTAGAGACAGGATGGAAATTAGATATTTCTGTATGGAATCAAATATTGCTGTTTCCAAGATAGAATACTCTGATTAAATCCTGAATTAAATCCCGAATAGCAACGAAAATATTACTTTTTTTTTAAAGTAATGTAATTCCAGTAAACTTTCAGCGTCAGGCCATATGCGGGAAGTTATATGAAATCATATTTTGATGCTCTGTAGACAACGCGTTTCGATCTTTTCATGTGTACCGTAAATCAACACAAGTACCAAAGCCAGGCCAATTTGTCCTAGGTTCCTAGAGAACCTCTCAGAATTCCTTTGCGTCATTGAACCAAGAATTTAGCTTTCTTACTTGGACAATAATTCTTTAAGCTATGCTTGTTTTTTACTACATTAATTTCTCTTTCAATTATTTAAGTATACAAAAAACGGTCACTAATTAATGCTTCACCTAATGTTAAAACTTAGGTACCTAAGTTATCGCAATTAAACTTCAAGTAGCTTTGCTTACCCTAATGACGAAACGGGCCACACGATGATGGCAAGAAACTTATTTCCAAAGGTGCAACATGGGCTCTTTGACGGGATCCCGTGCACAGCGAGTAAGCACAGCCGAATGGTGAAGGGCATCATCTCCAAACTAACTTAATATCGACTCGAATCTACAATTGACCAATGCTCGTTGACTTATATTTACTTACTTAACTAGCGGAAGCCCGTGCTATGCACGGGTGGTGTTTGATGCACCGTTAAAAACACTGGGACGATTTCCTTCCTCATGTGTATGTTACGGAATGCGTGTATCCTGTCTATGTGTTTTTGCGTACCCTGGCTAGAAAACGGTAATTACACAGGTTGGCTTACATATCTTTGAAGGTTGTGGAATTCACATACATGAATTTTGTTTAGGTTATGCAGCTTGACGTACAGTTTGCCAAATTTATGCAAAACAACATGTATTTTGATGATGTTATGCGGCTTTTTCTAAACGTTGTTAAGGCTATGCGAATAAAATTAAATTTCGTTGTGGTTGCGTAACTTGGCATTTTCTGTAGGTGAAACAGATTGGCTTACATTTGTCTTTGAAGGTTGCATATTTTGTTGAGGTTATGCAAATTACGATTAACTTTGCCACAACTATGGAAAGACACATGCATACTGATGATTTTATGTGACTTGTCCTCCATTAATGTTGTGGCCATGCGAGCAAACAAACATTTTGTTGGGCTTCATTTGTTGGCAGACAATTTGCTCGTTGAAATAAAATTTGCTAGTCATGTACAAATTTTGCTAATGAGGTTGCAGGGTTTGACTTACATTTGTTAAGGCTGTTTCCATCTCTTCATCCATTTCTAAAACTTTGAGGTGTTGATGTTATTTTACTTGAGCTAAAATGTATGCAAAAGAACTACATTTTGTTGAGGGTTGCTCAACTTGAAATAGGTTTTACTAAGATTATTGCTCATTAGACATGCATTATGTTGATGCATTTATCGAGGTTAAGGAACTGTGTATTTTATTGAGATTATCAGATTTGACAGAGCATGCAAATAGACAGAAGCATTTGGTTGAGATTACCTGATTTGGCCATGTATGCAAATAGAGGAGCATTTTATTGAGCTTAAGCTACGTAATTTGGCTAAGTTGCATAGATATGCATTTTGTTGAGGAGTTACGTTGTTGGCTACGCAGACACGTTATTTCTTGAGATTACATGATTTGGTATTGCATGCAAATAGAAATGCATTTTGACGAAGTTGCATGATTTGCTAAGCAATGTAAATAGACATGTATTCTGTTAAGAGTTATAAATTTGATGAGAATTTTGATGAGGTCGTGAGTGGACATTCATTTTATTGCTATTACACAGCCACAAAGCGATACAAAATAGACCAGCATTTTGTCATTTTGGTAATAATTCTTTTCATGTTCAACGAATATGAAGTCAGGTAACTTAGCAATTTTTCCCTGATTTTTTGAATGTCTACTAAATCTTCTAAAATTCCTCCTGGAGAAAATAAAATAGGTTGTAATAAAATGATGAAACTTTCATAATTATATTTCATATTATTTTATTTTATGTTATTAATCAATGACTGAATGAAATAAAATAAAATAAAATAAAATGACGAACCGATGTGAAAAAATTTTTTCGCCCCACCTAGGAATTTGCAAAATACAAAATAAGTCATGATAGCACGTGAGAACTTGAAGTACTAGTCAGTTCTATCCAATCATCATTCTTTGAGGCTAAGCCTAATGCTGTAGATGCAGAGGAAAAGCATTGGAAAAGCATCGTGATTGTGCAGTTGGGCTGAAACATTTATAACAAAAGTATTTTTTTTATTTATAAATATGCAAGCATTCTTTAATTTTGTTTAAATTTTTACATAATGCACTGTCTTCTTATGGAGTATAAAATACATTGTTTTAATTTCAGTTAGTTTTTAATCATAAATATTTTTTTTAATTGTGGGTTTTGTTTGTTTATTTCATATTTGTTAACTATCCTTTAGCTCAAAGAAGGGTGGGGGCAGCAACTTCCTCCCCCTCCCCCACCCACCAGTAAAAAAATTGAAAATAGTAAAAAAATAATTTGCTGGGGCGGAGTTTTTGTTTACTAAGGGGAACTAATCAGCTCATTGGGGAGGAGGAGGAATGAGCACTTTTGATACTCACCACAATAGAAAGTTATGGATATGCTATCGTCGTACAGGTAATATTGCGGCTCGGTATTTATATCATCAGCATTCCACATCATTCTGCTAATGGAAAAAAAACTTTGAAAATACACTAACTGAAAAAAAAATACTAGGTTGTTCCAGCATTCCCTCAAAACTTCCAGCCATTATACATCAACAAACGTCCGCCTTCTCGTTGCAGTTTCATTTCTCTTCATTTATTTTCCCACCGTTCCAGACATGAAATTGCACCGCTCTAACATGAGAGATAATAAACAACTGATTAGAGACCCACAGCAAAAAGTTAAGGGATATGCTTTCGTCGTATAGGCAATATTGCGACTCGGGATTTACACCATCAGCTTTCCGCAACATTTAACTATCATTCTGCTAATGAAAAAAACTTTGAAACTTTGAAAACATACTAAGTGCAGAAAAAAGAAGTTGTTCGAAGATACACTAAAACTTCCAGCCATTATAGACATAACATCATCCTTCTCACTGCAGTTTCATTTCTCTTCATTTATTTTCCCATCGTTCTAGACATGAGCTCTAACATGAATGCTAATAAACAACTGATTTGCGACCCACAGCAGATGTCTAACAGCTTATGTCAGGCTATTTCTAAAAATTTCTCTACTCCAACTAGCTAATTTTTTTCCAAGAATCCAACCCTATAGCGCACGCATCCGATGCATCTTTAATAATCTGGTTCTGGACGGCCTTCCAGCTGAGTTGTTAATTCAACTGATATTAAATAAAATCAACCTGCAGGGCGCACAATAATTTCACACAAAAATTACTACGGTACTCAGAACAAATCACTCACCAACATCCATAAAACAGTGTTTTATTAAAGTACCTTGGTGCTGTGCCTAAAAATAGTAAAATATATAAATATAAAATGGAACGTTACGAAATATTCAGTTAAGAACTATACAATTATTCCAGGTTTTGATAAACTTTGGCCGTGTTAAAAATCACCATTTTACTTTACAAACCCAGGTTTTTGTGGGGTACAGCCGTATTGTGAATGGGAAGCAAAAGCAATAGCATGGGAAGTAAAAGTTATCAAAAATTATGTAGTTAATGCCAACTGATAAATGGTAAGGACGAATGATTCGTTAACATGAGTATTGAGAAATGACTAAAGGCTATGTGGGGGGGGGGGGGGTGCTAGACGTTAAGAGGGGAAGTATAGAAGGAACAAAATTATGAAATGAGTATATAAGTGAGGAAGGTGAGTGTTTTAACATGACCAGGGTTTACTAAACCTGGAACAATTGGATGGTTTTTAACTCAGCTGTAAATACTTCATAATGTAACATAGCATTTTATATTTACACATTTCATTGATTTTAGAAACACTTTTCATGACGCATTTCATTTATGGGTGCAGCACACGGTACTTTGATGTACACACTGTTTGATGAATGTTCACATGGCTTGATGTAAGTGATTCAATAGTTCTGATGAAGGCATCTTTCCCATGCTACCGAAATATTAACTTTAGGTTTTTTTTTATCTTATCATTGTGGGACGTTGCTGATTTTATTCAATTCAAATCATGGCACATATTGTTGATACAATGTTACAACCTTATTATATATATAGCCTTCTGATCTTATAAACTTTTTAAATCAGTTTCTTGAATAGTCGTATATGTCCCACCTAATTGGCGTACTGCAACTGTGACTCCCATCTTCAAAATTAGTTCTGCCGCAGATCCCTTAAATTTATCAAAAAAATTTTAATCCATTGGAACAGCCCACATTGTTGATTTCTTAAACATGCAGCTTCTTATCAGCCAGCCAACATGGCTTCCGCAGTGGCCGGCCATCTTTTATCATTCTGTCATTATGCCACTTTTTATCATTTTGATTCCGGTGTCCTTGTTGATTGTTCATATCTAAATTATAAGAAGGCCTTCGATAAGGTACCATCCATACCCTAAATATGGTATTGTTGGCCCTATTGGGTCATGGATACAATGATAGCTTATATGGAACGTATGGGGTGGGGTGGGGGGGGGGTCTTGTCGAAGCCGTCATCTGTTACAAGCGGTGCGATCCAGGGTTCAGTCCTAGGTCCACTACTTTTCACAATAATATGTTTTGATGATTTCGGATCGATACCAACAGTAGCCTAGCCTTTTGGCCAAATTTGCGTAAGATACAAAAACTGCACACAAAATCCTGCAACCGTTTACAGGCACCTGTGGTCCTGCGCCTGGTGCTTGCCCTTACCCCCAGACAAATTCATCATTCATTGTGGATGGTGCTTACTTTTGGGATCGTTTCCAGATGCCTACCAAACCACGTAACAGATTTAGGGCTGTTATCAATCTGTATTTCTTTCTAACTGCATGCCACGGCTACTGCACGCAAGGCCACGGCAGTCATCATGATGATTAATCGAACTACTTCACACTATACCAAAGTAGTACACCTTACTATTGTTAGACCATCACTTCTTTTTAATGAATCGATACATTACGTAGAGCAAGAAAAATAATCTTAAAGCAATAATAAATGGTCTTACGTTTACTAGCAGGGGGCGTAACATTTTCACCCCTCACGAAAAATATTTATTTACGTCACTGATGGTCTAGCAAATTCAACATATATTACAAGACTTCAACTGTTAAAAGACTATGTGGTGGCGACGGTTTTACGAGGGATATAGTCCTATATCACTACGTACAAAATTGTGTATACAGGGGCCCCCATCTTAACGAGATTTTTAAAATAAATACTTGTACACGTGGGTGTCCCTATAGGTTGTGTCACGAGCATGTTTTATCTTAATTCTAAAACCATGTTATTCGTATTTGGAACTCTTTATCCCCATTTGAAATTTCAGCCCCAAAAGTCTTGAGCAGTGCGGAGCAGAATTTATCATTCAGGTATGTTGAGTATAAGTATTGTATTTGTAGTCCGGCACTTATACAAATGTTGTTACATCTGCTCGTTCTAATTTGTACTTAAGTCTCATATTAACTGGATACATCACGTATACTCTAGTTTGCCATCTACTTGTACGTCGGCACTGTTTTGTTATGCATCTATATATGTTCTTGATTATTATACACTATTTCCATATAAACTGAGCGCTCACTTCAACACGAATTGGGTATTTGTATACCGTATTTAATTTAAACAACGTTTGCACTGTATTATTTACAGATTCTTCTATAACATTAAGTTGTGCCAGTTACTATTAATATAGTTTATTTTACATATATGCATGAACAAGGTGATCCAACTAAGTGTTACGAGCCGATATCCTGTGAATGGCTAATGAGAGAATAATAATGATAGAAATGCAATGATGGGTGTGATGGGGGACGTTTTCACGAGAAAAAGGAATGACCTTGACCAAAAAAAAAATAAAAAGATTCAAAAAAGGATAATAAATGAAATAGTTACGATGTTTAAAACTCTGAACATGCTGGCTGTACTGTAGTGAAGCAAACTGCCGAGAAGTTGGCTTCACTACAGTGCAACCATCATGTTCAGAGTTAGCTTTTAAACATCATCGTAACTATTTTATTTATTATCAGATTTTGAATCTGTTTTTTTTTTTAGTTCGTCATATTGTCTCCTTGCGTCCAACTTTCTAATTTACATTTTTTGCCGTGTCGTATCTCGTTTGGAAGATAGCACGAGGATGATCTTGAAATAACAATTCAAGGTCATTCCTTTTTTTCTCGTGAAAACGTTCCCCATCACACCCATCATTGCATTTCCAACATTATTATTCGCTCATTAGCCATTCACATCGACTCGTAACACTTTAGTTGGATCACCCTGGTATCTCTTATATATCTTGTATGTATACTACATGTCTCACTTTTATACATGTTATCTGCAGCCTTTTAGGCACTATAGCATAATTGTAATCAAGTTCTCATGTTAGACCAAATATAAATAAAGTTCATTATTTCACATACTCTCCCCCCTCCCCTCGCTTGCTCCCTATGTCCGGGTAAGTTGTGAACCCTCAAAATATTAGCACGTTCTCGTGAGAGAACCTTGTGAAAGCGTTTGCTGAATTGCAGCTGCGTGTTGGGGGTAATTGGTTCGCTGGCCTTGCGAATTTGAGGGAGGATGTGTAGAGAAAGTGAGAGTGGGGGTGTAGCAGCCCCTCCTCGTTTTACAGGTGAGAATACTCCCACACCCACATGAGTTACACGGCTCGCCCCTTCCGCTTCCGGTACCATGGATCACCGAGCCTTTCGGGAAGGGAAGTGTATGAACGTTTACCAAAAATGGTGAATATGATTAGCTGTGTTAGTTTCTTCTAAATATGCCACAACTCACGTCGAATTGTTGTTCGCTTAGAAAGTGAAAGCTATAGAGTAAAAGTGATGGTTGGTACAGAAGTCACGGCTCTAATTTTGAATTTGCTTTAATTTACTAATGATTTAACAAGCATAAACCCTGACTGGTTTCAGCAAGCTGAACTTTTACGAAGCTGCTTCTCGTCATAATTCGGAGTAGTTATGCCCGTATTAGCCCAATGACGTCATTTTCGTGAATCCGCGGACTTTTACTGAAACGCGAAGATGCTTTTTACATCAGTGTATGTTTAACTTGGTGAATGAGCGGCATAAAAATGAGGTTTAGGCCTACTTAATACGAAATACAAACGCCGAAGCAAACGAAATTACAGGTTGGATAAGGAAATGCGATGGGAGGCTAGTTCTGCTACGCCAAATAGAGGACAACATTGTAAATTGTAAACATCGTAAAAACGTAAACATCGAAGAAATCGCAAACATCAAAAACATCAATGAGGCTAGTATACTGAACGTAAATTTTATGTTACAAATTGACTGTTAATACTTCGTAAATAAAATCTGACGTCGAATCTAGTAAGAATCGTATTATGGAAAGAAACCAAAATTATCACACCGAATACTATAGTCGTGCTTTTAGAATTCAACTTCTTTCCTGCAAGTTTTCCTCGACCTTCGATCTCGGGAGATTAAGCGCCGGTGCACACGTGCGGTCGCCGCATTTGCGGTCGCCGCTGCGGTACCGCACTTGCGGTTTGGTTTACGTGCCATCTGTTGGATACTGCACACGTACCTGCGTCGACGTTGCGTTACCGCCCGCCGCTCGTTCGCCGCTCGTGCGGTCGTTTTGCACCGCAATTCCCCCCGTCAACGCAGCGGTACCGCAGCGTTAAAAAAACGCAATTGCGTCTCAGAGTACCTTGGGTGACTTGAGCGGTGCACACGTCCGCCGTTTACCGCAAAAGCGTTACCGAAAATAGCGTCCAATTTCGAAAAAAATACACATGGAATTGTTTATTGGGGAAGTAAAGAACTATCCTGAAATATGAAATGTTGCTGCAGAAATGATTGAAGACTCACTGGGAAGTAATTAAAGAACTTATCCGATTTTTTCAGTTAATTTGCAAAGGATGTATAACATTTTCCCCTGGTACGTCTTAAATTAGTACATCAATGTACCAAATTTCGTCACATTGGTTTTAAAATATTTTTTTTTCACGAGGTAGGCGACGAAAGCAACATTGTCTCATTGGTTTCAAAGTATAATTTTTTGTACACGAGGTTAGGGAACCGAACGCGCACATACGTCACCGAAGAGCACCGCAGCTTCAACGCGCGTTAATAAAACGCACGTGTGCATTGATTGGATGCGTGACCGCAGCGGCGCCGCAGCGTTGCAAAAACCGCACGTGTGCACCGGCGCTAAATCCGGAAAGAACATTCGTGCTAAAACACACAAATGATGGCTTTCACAGAAGCACTTGGGATATTATGACTGAAAATCTTAAGGAAGATAAATTTGTATATCAAAAGATAGAACAGATTATAACCCTGCTTAGTTTCCCGAAGAAGTTGAATTAGTCCGTGACTGAGAAAAGGACCCCTGCATATTCCCTGCCAGTCAGTATCGGGTTTAGTGCAACACACCGACAATGGCCATCAGCAGCCATGGGATTTATTCTGGCCTATTCATTATCGTATCCTTACTGCCATGATCTTCGGAGGTCTAGAAAGCCTAGTCAGATATACAATTAAGTCACTTCATCAGTCTGCTAATTCCGCCTTTAGGATGACAAGGTTCCAAGCAATTTTGAAAAACATACTGGTACGTACAAGTCTTTTCCTGGCTCAGGAATGTAAGCATCATAAATCTCTTGCGCGAAGGAAGGAAGCGAAGCAAAACGTCAGCAAAAAACAATGCAAAACAGTTAGCCTTAAAATTTAGTTGCTCACGCTGTTCTATTGTATCCGTTCCTTGGAGAAGTACTCGATGGTTTGCCAAGATACGTCAACTGAATTTCAAAGCGACTCAATGCATCTGTACCTTCCAATTACTCAAGCCATTGAGACGTTCCCTTAAATACATCACCAAATAATGTTCAAAATACTTAAAGGCACATAAATTCTTCTGGTATGCCCTACGACCCGTTGAGGATAGCGTTTGCAACATTTACATAGGTTAGAGTTAATATCGCAAAATCAACTCGCACGAAAGAAAGAAAAAAAAAAGAAAATGACTGTTGGCAACATTTACATACGTTTGGAACTACTGTCACAAAACTAAGACATACAAGAAAGCCAACATGGATGCTTGTACCTTTAATGGTTCCACCATGTTGATCTTCAGTCACTCGACCCATTATGACCCTTTTCTTAAACAAGTAATAAAGATTTCTTAAGAGATACATCAGCTAAACTCGATAAGGGTTTCAAAAGTCCTGATCTCCACCAGTGTGGTCATTCGACCAGTGACCTTTTACTTAAACATTTCCGTTTCCTTTCACCAAATGATTTGTCGAAGATAAATCAACAACGTAGATCCTGTCAATGCTCCCAGAATACTACATTCGGTGAGTAGGTCCCGACGTTTGCTACAGGTAAAGCTTTTGCAATGAAAAAAAAACACAAAACAAAAAAACGACACCAAACCTTCCATATCCCTTTCACACTGGACCCCTGCATGACGGGTCCGAGCTTTAGTTAATTGTTCTCCCACCATGACATTCTCTGCACTGCTGTTATTCTTTTCTCCTCTTACTCGCCCTTACTCCTTATCCTTTATCTCGTTTTTGTACGTTAGGGCTGGAAGCGTTAAAAAAAAGTTTCTCTAAAGCGCGGGCCTGAGCACCGAGCCTTTCCACACTGAAATATGGGATCGGGGTCTCAAGTCCCGAGTTCGGCAGGAGTAGTGAGTGTGAAAGGGTCGGCGCTCGGTCCGTCGTTGCTGGTACGGCGCTCGGTTGAGGCATGGGCTGGGATCTTTTTCAGTGTGAAAGGATTTTTACCAACCTTCTCCTTAAAAAAAAAATCACCAAATGTTTTGTCAAGATACAGGCTAAACTTAATAAAGGTTCTTCACATCGTGATCCATTGGTTGCTTTGTAACATTTGTGCCAAATGAGTTGGAGGTGCCTTGCCTGCAGTGCAGGTTCTTGGCAGCTAAAATAGTGGGAGCAATGTGCAATGATTGCGTGTAAAAAAAATGGTGAGTTATGAGCCCTTTGGGGGTGTTTTGAGGTTGTCGTGGAGCGCCATCCAAAAAGGAGTTTTGTTTACTTAAAAACACAGTAAGTAACTTTTTTAACATCGTTTCGGTAAGTAAGGTGCTTCAAAACTCCTTATTGGCGGGCCTGGTAGTGACATATTGAAAACACCCCCAAAGAGTTCAAAACTCACCATTTTTTTTAGAGAGAGCTTTAATCTAATGTGTTGGCGGCTTAGTTTAATACTTTTACGGCGTTTACGTACGCAGTGTCAAAATTAAGACAACGTGCGAGTTGGTTAAAGGTGTTTTGTTTACTAAGAGTGTTTTGCTGGCGAGGTAGAGCAGGGGGATTATTTTTCGAGTATTCGAAACGTTGCGTATGCACATTTACAATGGCATTCTATTCACTGAATTAGAAGCAGGATTATGTATACTTTGGCTTTGTGGGAATTGTTCAGCTTCGGATACTTGGGCCGCCCTGGAACACTGCACCTATCCTGTGCAGTGCGTGGGTGATAATGAGGGAGATAGGGTGAGTGTTACCAGGGGTATACACCAGTGCTATGGGTGCAGGCCCTTATATTATACATGTTTAATGCTGAACATGGCACAGCCTGGGAGCTGTTCATTTAAACAACACAATTAGTGCTAAAGCCAGTCGGTCCTGGTGGTCAGCAAGTAATCCACAGAGGTGTGCCCCCCCCCCCCCACCCACACGGAGTGCACACCACGCAAATTGCGTACACTCCACGCCCTAAACACAAAACATAACTTCTTTTTTTTTTAACTGTCACTATTTGAAAGCGTTATTCAATTATTTGTCAAATCCGCATTATTCTACAAAAAAAAAAAGAATAACGCAAACATCACCCATTGTAATCATTTCATCCTGCGGAATCACGCACTTTTTTGTTGTTGTTGATGTTATAGGTGAACAAATCCAGTATCCGGTTGTATGGAACTTGCCGCTCAGTCTATACTCTCAATCCTGGATTGTGTTCTGGTACATCTATATTTCACATAATATTTTAGGATCTACACCCCCGCACGTGACGCCAGGCGCGTGTTTGCTGCAGCGCCCGGAAGGGAAAAACCCTATGAAAGGACGGAAAACTGCATCGTTAACTTTTTAGGAGGGTATTTTTGTCTATTCAGCAAAAGCTTTTTGGGTGTGAGGGCATCCTCTGTCTAATGACGCACGTCCAGTGTGATTGCGGACGTTGTTGGCCGTGTCGTGTGACCCTACACTATTGGCACTTCCGGTTTCCAAGTGCTGCTCTTATTGCCACTGATTCAGACTCCCGTGGACCGTGTCCTGCTCGTTATAGAGTTGCTTCTATGAACGAGTGGGAAGTTTGTCACTCCCAGAGTGGGATTAAAGTTACAAACTATTGAGTGACTACAAAGCGCCCACAACACCGAGGCCTCCTCTCTTTGTACTTCCGTTTTAGCCGACCGTCTTCCGCCTGTCAAGGAAGTGCTTCTTTTAGACACTTTTGGGAATCAGTAATTTGTGAAGAATTTGCCTGCGAGGCTTCTGTGATATTACTAATTTGCTTATATACTTCGCCGTAGTGATGTGAAGGTTCTCTTTATGGAACTTCTCTCCCCGCTTGAATTATAGCCAAGGCAACTGACCTAACTTTACCTACAATAAATACCATGATATGGGCCTTTTACCATGATATGGGCTGTATCAGTATAGCTTAGCGGTAGAGCTTTGACCTTTGGTCTCAAAGGTCGAGGGTTCAATTCCCGCTCAGGAAGTCTGACATTTAAGTCCAAAAGGCAGTGGAAATAGGTTTGCACCTGTATTTATTTCCAGCCGATTTGTTTTTCTGTCCTGTTAAACCTATAATAACAATAAAGAGAAGTATTATCTCTTTAAATACCGTATGGACGAGTGGCCATATCGCTGAATACGGCACTGTAGTGATTGACTAGTTCGCCAGTTCGAATCCTTGTCAGGTTACTCGAATGACACGTAAGTGCTTAGAGGTGGTTTACAGTACTACGTTATTCTAGTGTATGTTTTTCGCTAATGGTTTGTTTCTGACTTATCTCAATAATAACAACAACACCCCAGACAACAGGAAAAATGAGACAATTACTATGCTCGGAATTCATGGCGGGACACCTATTACGGCAGGCTGTCGCAAAAACATCGCGACGGTAAATCAATAACAAATACTCTGTATTCTGTTTCTACCAGCAGCAGCCGATGACATGAAGGCAGTTTCTCACATAAGTTACAGCACTCTATTTTTACTCAAGCGATAAAATTAAAAATAAATAATTTGGCACAAATAGTTAGTACCAGTTTCTCTCAACGGATTTGGCTATGAAGATATAGTTAATACTATACTTAGACATTCACCCCTCACATTAAATCATTAAATTCATGATACTAAACTATACCGGGTGTCATGACGGCAAGTTTACAGAAAAAAAAAATACTATTTTCACAGGCTGCCTGATTAGTATTATATAGTTATTTACTATTTTGTTTATATAGTAAGGTAGGGTTTAGTTTTATGTTTAATGGTTAATTGGTTTCCACAAATGTACATCACTAATAAATACCAGCCTGGAACCTGAAATGAAAACAGTGTTCTTAGTTCCTTCTTAGAACTTTTTAGAACCACGAGAAAAGTCCTACAGTGGAGAAAAATTCAGTACATCATCAGGAATCAGGAAAAAACTGAAGTTTCAAAACAAAGTTTGCTTTGAAACCACTTCCGCTGGGGGTGAAGTACTTAGGCTAAGACATTTCATCCCTAGCGTGAGTGGGCTCACGGCATGGCCTTTACTATTAATCAACTTTTGAAGTTTGTGGGAGAGCTGTCAGGTTAATTTGGATGAGAGCTTAAGTGCTAAGTGGAATCATGGATTTGTGCTGAAGAGTTCAACGCAATAGTTAGAGAAGTCACAATTTCCCGAAGTAAATTATTATTATTACACACGCCCATATAGAGTCAAGAAAATAACGTCGAGTATTTAACTCTCTTTTCTGTCACGTCACCTAGTAGTAAGTGTATCAGCTTGTAATAAGTGTATAACTCGATGCGTGTCTTCCAAATTCAATAGACTCCTTTTTTAGTCTTTCCAAACTTTCGTTATTTATGTAAAAACAACAGGCTAAATACTTAGTAAGCTTAGGCTAAGTCAAATCTTTTTTTAGGCATGGGTTCCATACTTCGGAGCCATTTTTCAAGACAGGTCTCACATACGACTTAAAAAGGCATCAACGATAGGACTATCGCTACTCGAAAATACAGATTAGTTTTCTTATGAAGAAACACCAGCCTTAGTGTCCGTTGACATCACTGTAGTGAAGCCCAGTGTGGGGGGAGGGGGGGATTGAGGCTTAATGGCGCGTCGACAACGTGGTCATTAGCGCCAACCTCAGTCATAGTGCAGTGGTCCGGGTTGCCACTGCACCACACATTGAACCAGTGTGGGCCCAATGAGGGGTTCACTTCAGTCCACGGATGCTACGTTGGGTGTTTCGTGACATCTCCTTGCAGCTTGTAATGCCACCCGGTCCTGGTCTGATTTAATTCATATGTTCAGTTTAGAGTCGTCAGCAAATAAATTGAGAGAATTATTTACTTACCTTCACCGAACTCTATTCAATAAAGACGTCAAATAGAAGGGATCCTGGAACCTTGAGGCAACTTCTAGTAACTTGTACCATGCGATACACTTCGAGTAACTTGTACCATGCGATACACTTCGAGTAACTTGTATAGCAAACATAACTTTTATCTTGAGGTACACTTCTAGTGACTTGCACCACGAGGTACACTTCAGGTAACTTGTACCATGACGTACAGTTGTAGTAACTTGTACTTTGAGGTAACTTTGTACCTTGAGGTACACTTCTAGTATAACTTGTACCTTGAAGTACAATTCTATAACTTGTACCTTGAGGTACATTTCTACAGCAACTATAATACGTGTCGAAAGACAACTGTCAGGTTTAGGCTTGACTCGATACAACATAACCCTGTTAATCTTAATTCGTGTTAAATGTTAAAACGATGATTGGAATAATTCATTTTGTGGTGTGCAGTGTTGTAACTGTCGATACGTGTGGAGACTTTAACATTTAATCTTGGATTGTCTTGGTTTCATCTCGACCTCGGTTTCGTGTCGTCTCGCCTCAACCGAATCCTTATTTCAAAATTTGTACTCAACGGATCGTCGGCAGTCTTGACTGATAAGCATTTTATAACAACAAGCCCAAGTCATGATGTACTTTTTCCGGAGAAAAAAAAAAGTTAAAAGTGGTTTCATTTTGGTTTGCCTATAGCGCAGCTGGAGACGCTTCTGAGCAACATTTGTTGCTTGTTTTGGCAGTGTTGCGAGAGTATTGTTAAAAACCGAAACAACTGTTTTCATCGTCTTGGGGTAGATACCCCAGTTTGTTTACGTGCTCATTAAAAAGCAAAACAACAACTGTTAAACAACTGTTTGTTGCTTTTAGGGAGCACGAACCCAAACTGGGTTATCTACCCAACGGCGATGAGAGGGACAATTTAGCTGGAGAAATCCGAGCGGAAAACCCAGGATCTTTGACGTGCTACAATCTACATGAGCACGAGACACCACAGGGCCCTTGTTTAAACAACTGTTAGAATCGAAAAACGTTAGGTGGTTACTTTCGTCGTGCATTAATCTTCATTGTTGTATTGATTGGCTCCATTGTTACAGTAAAGTCAGTGACTTCGGAATAAAGAGGGGACAATGGCTCCAGCACATTCCACCTCCAAGAAAAATCTTATAATCAGTAAACAAGGAATACAATTTGTAAAGCTTGGTATAAGAGCGATGCGGAAGCCAAACACCTGGCTCTTGCAGCCGCTTAAGAGTATTAGGGTACGTTATGCAACAACGACTTGCCTTTGCATTTTCACAGCTAGAATTGAATTGCGATGGCAAAGGTGTCGTTGCCATGGTGCCAACGCTACCTAGATTAGCTAAATCGACATGGTTTGAGTAAAGGCTTGCAGTCTTATAATCCGTGACAATACGATAAAGAATTCCTCCTAAATCATGTTGGAATTTCAGGTAATTTCAAGCTTCTAGCTACATACGAAAATGCAAAGACAAGTTGTTGCATAAACGCGCCGTTATTCCATCCTCCAGCTACAAGCAAAAATGACTCCATTGGTACTAGTTGGACATTGTCTCTTACCAACGGAGAATATTCGCGATCACCTCTGGAGAACTAGCTGCTCTCTAGCTTCTCCTCCTCCCCCTCCCCATTTCCCCCCCTTTTTCTTTTAGTTTTGTTGTTCAAAATTAACGCTTACCGTACTGTTACTTCGGCCAGTGACCCAGAAATTTTGTTCGGGAATAAGATGAGGGCAAAAATAATGGAATTCATAACAGGGCCCAAAAATTCACCTAAGAAGTGGGTCGAAGAAGTGGATGGGGTGCCCTGTAAAACAATTGATTTTCAAAAATGTTAGTGCCTTTGAAACCTTTTTTTTTTAATTTACATTCTTTATTACACTGTATAAATACAAATAACAAAGGCACGAAGTTCACTAGGAACTGGTTGGTGCAAAGATATCAGTTATGACGAAATACCGTAATAAGAAATGTAGTATAGTAAAATTAAAGCCGTTTACAAATTAAAAATAACATACACTAAAATGGCTTAAAATAAAGTTATTTTAAAATAACTAGTTGAAATACCATAATAAGAAATGTAGTATAGTAAAATTAAAGCCATTTATAACTTAAAATTAATATACACTAAAATGGCTTAAAATAAAGTTATCTTAAAATAAACTAGTGGTTTTTCAATTAAAAAAATATAATTCTACAGTAATCAACATGCAAGTGTATAAGCTACAAGAGTTAACTAATTGCTCCAGTTAAAAAACATATTTTGAGGACAATTTTTCAATAAACTCTTTAGCGTAAAAAGTTAATTTATACAATTTTTTCAATGCAATAAATGCCTTATTCGTTGACATTTACCTATTTCACTCTTGGTTTCGGGTCTGTACGGTAGGGGATTGGGGGTGGGCGCCCCTGATTCCGACTCGTTCGTTTTTTCTTTGCATCAATGGGACCCCTTATCTTCTGTACGTGATCAGGCCACCAAGGGCCAGAAGGCAATGTCGTTGCTTGTCCTTCTGGCGACAATGCCTCGCCTACGTGACATATAGGACCTGGTCTTTATTTGTGCAAGAGATAAAGATGACCTGAGGTCAGTCTTCGGAGGGTAACAAGAACATGCCTTGCTCATAACCTTTAGAATCAAACAGCACACGCCCACTTGGGTACATTTTACACGCGCATGTGTCAACTGACACTATCATTTTATCTAATTCTTCCTGACCCACCATGAAATTGTGCCTAAACTTTAATTTGTTATTGTGGTAAATTCATTATAATGAATTTCCGAATAAGGAATTCCTCCATATACTGAACATTTTAAATTTCTTTAGTGTTGGCCCCCTTCTTTTAGGGGCCGGTCATTATTTATGGCGCAGGAGGAGGGGAGGAAATGAAAATGCGACTACCAAATTTTCGATGACACGACCCTTCAAAATCCCTGAAAAAAATCTTGACCCCCCCCCGCCCAGGGAGGGTAAAATAAATGTTAGCCCCCCCCCCCACCCCCAAAGAAAAAGTAAGCTTTTTGTTGCCTATAGAGACTGCATTCAAATGTTTTCCTGTTGCCAAATCAAGTAGGCATTCCATACAGACAAATGTCGACTAGTTGTATAGAAAACGTACCTCGTGTTTGACAAAAGGGCAAGGTTAAGTTAAAAATTTTCTGTAAAACACCGATGTTACTTACACCCATTTCAAGTTGTGTCCAGTTTCATACAGTAAAATACGATGAATGCATTGTTTGCTTGTACGCCCACATAGTCAGCACCTGAAAAATAGAAGAAGCCATGGAAGTGAAAGGCAAGGCTTTTCTATTCTATTGAAAAAATAAACACTAGGTATAAGCATTGACACTGACATCTTCCAAACGTTGTAAACACTCACATTGTGAGGTCGGGGGCTCCCAGAAGATGAGCCGATTAGAAATTTTGACTGCTAGAGGTGCCGTTTTTTCCTTGATGGGGCCTAAAAGATATGCGACCCAAGCCCCCACCCCTGCTCCGAGATGGACCTAAAAATCTATATGGGAGGGGTAGTGGGACGGAGGAAATTGGAGAATCATGTATGACAAATAATGACCAGTCCCTTATATCGGTAGGAATACCTCTTTACAATGAACCCCTGTATAAAGTACAACCCCACATCAAGCACACGTTTTCAGTATTGTAAGGGTCTAGTCAATATTCACCTACCTAGCGGTACTACAAAAATTGTCGAGCTCATGAGAATTTTTTTGAATGGAAAATATGGCCTATGTTCGCTGTCTGAATCGTGTGTAAAAAACATTACCAATTTTTGGCTTTTGATCACTCCTGAAGATGGAGTGAAGCCCACAGCCTTTTATCAAGTTTACAAAGGTAAGTACTAAATTCGATAACAGCGCTACCAGACACTAGAAAAAACGCAGTACAGTATACAATATTTCATTCGAGTGTCGTAAACGGGTAACCAACCCTAACACTAGTATCACTGAAAAAACCAGCTTTTCAATATGCCACTTGCCAGCTGATCATTGATTGAGTCTCAATTCGAATCCCACCCGTCACTCGAATGAAACGTAAATGCATTAAGGAGGAACTGTGTAACGTGTATTATTGCAGTGTATGTGTAGGCGGCCAGGTCGTGCGGCCAAAAAACATGGCGACGTGCCGCGCGGCCGCGTCCGTTTTCCCTTGATAATTCTCGATCACGTGGTGAAAAATGAACACGGAGCAAGTATGGTCGCCCTGCGGTCGCCCTGCACGCCGCTCGGGATCCCAGTGGCCGCTGCGACTTATGGGCCACGGCGGCCAAGTGCGCGGTGCTGCATATACCGAAAGCATACTCGTTGGCCGCAGCGGCCTGGCCGCGCGGCTTGGTTGCCTAGTGCGTGGGAGCCCTATTCTGCCGTTTTCAGGCGTCATCTTCGTGGCTTTTAAACAAGTCGTCTCTTTGGAAATTGGAAAGAATTACAAGAAAGGCAAACATTGCGATACTGAAGTTTATTAAGACCTTAATGGCCTACGCATTACAGTAAATTTCTGATGTGAAAAAAAAAAGAATACTAATAAAACCACAATCAACCGCACCCAAGGAATGCATTAACTTTCACTGCGTTGGATTCCAGGCAGCATTAATTATAGGTTTGGAGACGACAACTCAAACCATTAAATTATTGCTTGGTGTGCTTGGTGTATCCAGAACACCTCATAAAGATCACGGTATGCTTGTGTGTGCGTGTGTGTGGGGAGGGGGGGGGGAGGGTAGGCGTATCATATCTATCTGCCCCTTCTGCAAAACTTTAAAATCCTAGGACAGGAGGCAGAAGGACAGCCTCATCACCCAATTGACGTTAATAACTTAGGCCCATCACCTAAGTCTTGCGAATAGTGACGAGCACCATCAAGATAGTGACAATCAACTAGCACATGATAGACCGTCATCGGCCGGTTACGCCAATGACGTCCAGGAGGGATATCCCCCCCCCCCAAAAAAAAAGGAAGCAATGTGTCATGTTGGTGCGAACAATAAGTAATCGAGCTATACTTCGTTCCACATTATGTTTTCACAAAACTGACACCATTATGCCACGTTTCCTTGCACTACGAATGTAAAAACTTGTGCATATCGCATTGAAGTGTCTACGCTTACACTGTTACAGTATACGAGTGGGATATTTCCATGTTTTTGTACTCGTAGCGGCAGGAAACGTGGCGTCATACTGTCACTTTTCTGCACACATAATGTGGAACAGGCTATAACACCACCTCTTCTCGGTGGCTTCGGTGGCAAGCCGAGTGCCAAGCCAGGACAGTGAAATGGCCTGCAACATATTGCGAGCTCGTTGGTTACATAAAGCTTGCCAATCAGCATGCAATATCAGATACAGTGAAAAGCATGCAAGAAATCAAGGCCGATATCCCATTCGACAGCACAAAAAGAGTCCTTTTCGCAGCAACATCAGCGTGGTCATTTCGAACTATCCCAACATGGTATAGTATCCAGGAGAAAAACACAGTCGTCTGCTGCCCATGCTAGCAGAAAAGCACAGGATTTGCTGTGTCAAGGGATTCCCAGGGTTGAACAACGCAAGGACTCCGAAGCATTCATGGTAACTAAAGATCATAAAATGTGTGCCCTGAAGGTCACGGATCTATTCGCCAGCCACACAGACCGCCAAAACTCCGCCAAAAACACAGAGTAGCCTGATGGAAAGCGATGAAAAACGGCTACTGCCTCATGCACAAATATATGTGTCATGCCAACGTTGTCATCGATCCTTCAGTGGGAATATGAAATTGCCCGTAGAAACACGATGTGGGGACTGGCATCTCACACCTCAAGACGTTGGGCATTTCAAAGGCTATCGTACAACCAGCCTGCTGGAGCCTGTAGGGCTAGGGGTGATTAAGCCCACCATGTATCGTACGAGGCGACTAAAGGGGAACGTAAGATCAAGGTTTGCTAGTGTGCCCATGGATTGTACTATTAAAGAAAAACCAAGCGGTGCTACAAAATAATAATACAGGGATTGTATGGCAGAATGTTTGCGGTCTGTCTCGAACACTAGCAGCCTCAACACTACGGTTTGTAAGTGTGCGCCTTGGGTGTGTATGATTGGGGGGGGGGTAATACCCATCGCAAGCACTAGTTGGAAAGTGGTGAATGGACATCTGGACATACCGGGTCAAGGACGGCTGCTTAGAGGATGTTTGGCAGTATGAATCCCCTTTTTGGGCTTGTTTTAATTTTTCCGGTCTAGCCACTGGACCGGGAAAATCCTCAGATTCTCACCCCCAGCATGTTGACAGTGTGCCGTAACCCATTAATCCATGGAGCGAAGGTTCTGGTTTTCGGGCTTTGGCTCCTTATTCTGGAAGAAAGGTGGCCTGGGTGAACCGACCCAAAGTCAATTGGCTGTGACCTTTTGGCTGCTGTAATTGTCGGACGGAAGCATTTCGCTGTATCGATCTGCTCAAATTTGCTTGGGTTATTAATGTAGGTGGTGTGTGCAGCTTCTGTGATGGCCTCACCTATCAGCATTCCTAGGCTGCCTACTTCTCAAGATAAATGACGGTGCAAGCCCCTGGATACGCGGCTTCCAGCCCTGGGTAACCGGAGTGTTGCGCAGGGTTTTTCTTTTTCTATGGGGCGGACTGCCGCGAAACTTCATATCCTCTCCATGTCTTATTCTTTTCCCCCAACCTTCACAAAGATTACTTCTTCTCATCTGCGCCCCCACACTGAAACTGGGATGGTTAGACCTAGTGCCCAATTATTAGAAGCTAGTAACAGTTGGGATCAGGTTCCGAAGTTCTTGGTGGTGGTGGGCAAAAGCCAATATGTTGCCCAACTTCGTTCGTTTGTGTTGCATAAAGTCCTAGAAGGGATACGTGTGTAGGAATCAAAGTATGTATCTTGGCTTTTTTCTGGGGATACCCTGTGGAGATGGCGAATGATGCCCAGGCGAGAAGACTTTTAAAAGTAAGTGAACTGAGACCATGCCCATACTGCGTGGCATCGTAGCTCAGCAAGCAGCATTTGAGTCCTGACATGTGTTTTGATTTAAAGAGGCTCAGTGATGAAGTCATCCTGGAGGAACTCAAACCACACGGCGGTATGGCTGTGAGGTTATTGATGAGGAAAGGTAAAACTGGTGTCCAGCCGACTAACACTTTTTCCTGGCCTTTGATACGGCGGTTGCACAGCAGCATATTACTGCATGGCTCATGTGGCTCATGTAAGGGAAAGCCTACCTGTGTTTGATGTGTACAGGTAGCCGTTGAAAGCATTACCTGTGTTGGCTCAGAGTAGTGAGTCAACTGTAACGATCAGCACCAAGCCTCTTCATGGGAATACCGCGTGTATGTAGAGGAACATTGAGTGCCGAAGATAAAAGGGAAGGACTGGCCTTACTACTCGGAGGCCCTGAAAAAGGCCAAACTAACGGCTCCAGTGCTGACTCGGACTTTTGCACAAGATTGCAGTGAGCCAAAACCTGCCCTGGTCCATCAGCCTGATGATTTTATAGATTTCTGCACTGACCTCAGGTCTTTGATGAAGATGGTGAGTGTGTTGCTTAATCCCGACGCAGCACTCTTGACCCTGACTCGGGATTTCGGACTCCGACTATGACTCCTACCTATAATTCTAGAGTGGAAGAAATGGAGTTCAAGCCCTCACGTTAGTGCAATGTTTGACACTGCCAGCGCTGACACACAATAAAGAGAGAGATGGAAAGAAGGAGGAGGGGTAGGGAAGAAGGAAGGATGGGAGGAAGGAATAATGACAGCTTCACGAAATTGTAGTGAGAGAAAACTAAATTAAAGCTTGGACCTTCATGTGCCAGATCGCGAAATCGTAATTTCTTCTGCATGGGTAAGTCGGGGCCCAAACACCAAACATGGTGATCGGGGGTCCAGTGTGGAGTGGTATAGAATATCCGTTGTGGTAAGACGATTCGTATTGCAAAAATAAAAGTACATACACTGCAAAAGCAAAAGCATATACATTTCTTCGCTTGAGATATCGTCGTTTTGCATTTCTAAAGGATTAAATCGCAAAATTTAACGTCACAGTTTCGGCTACATCTCTTTAAATTTCGCATTGTAAGTATAACAGAACATGTCCGTCGAACAGCTAGAAGACAAATAGGCCTATAATCCGTCCCAATCCCTAGGCTTCACGTTCTTTCCTGAGGCCTGTCAATCCTAATCCACGTGCGTCAGTATTTAATGCTGGGATTTGCACGTGTGTTAACATGGGGTGGAGCAGCTTTGGCCAGCTCCCTCCCCTCCGTCTTCCCCCACCCCCGCACCTGACACGAGACCCAGCAGGTGATTTAAAGGTGGGATGAATGAATGGAATTTTGACGTTAGAGAAGAAAATATGCCAACACGTGTTGAGGGAGTGCTGGAACCCACCTGCAAAAGACCTTTGCAAAGTCAGTCTTTGTGGTTTTTCTCATGAGCCGCTTAATCCACTTTGCAGAAGACAGAGCACGAGCCACAGGTTTTGTGGCCAAGACAGTTTCTTCACACCAAAGTACTGAACTATAAACGATTCAGAAAAGAAATGAAATGGGCTTCCGCATATCGGTGCAGAATTTTTTTTGGGGGGGAGGGAAGGCGTAATTCAGGTTTTAGTGAATTTTATTATATCGTGGCCAATGGATGCAGAGACAATTTTTAAATTTTGCCCTTACTAAAATTTTAGATCATTTACGTCTAAAACTTGTAGGGCACAGCCTGATGTAGGCCTATGTTTCATAATTAATATTTGGTCAAAAATTTAAGAAAAGGAACTGCGTATGATAGTCAAACAAGGTGTGAAGTACGTCTAAAAGGAAATGGGGCTAAAATTCTTCGGTCTGCTTTCTTGTAAAGTCATTTCTGATGTATAACTGTGTATTAGTATTTTAAAAAACCGCTTGAGCGTGCAAAATACGGATGTAAGCCTTAAAAAAACGTAATGCTTAAAAGAACAGCTAGAAGAAAAAGACATGTAAGCCATTTAGTATCGTACTAATACGTGTAAAAGAATTCCTAGCATCCAAGAAAAACAAGCTGGTGGCTTACATGTCTTTCTTTTATCTATTACTTTAGGGCATTAAATATTTTTGAAGGATTACAAAGCAAGAACTTTTTTTTCACATATTAGTGCGACACTGATGGCTTACATGCCTCTTTCTTGTATCTGCTCCTATAGAGCATTAATTTTTTAAGGCTTAAATCCGTATTTTATACGCTTAAAGGTACATTCTTCCATGTTGCCTTCCTGTATGACTCAGTTTTGCGACATTAGTTAAAACGTAAGTGTTACCGACACATTCATTTTCTTGTGTTTGTTTCTTTCGTGAGAGATGATAAAACACTCCAACATTAACTCTAAACTCTATAAATGTTGCAAACGCTATTCTCAACGGGTCCCACGACATACCGGAATGATTTTTGTCCCTTTAAGCGTTTTTTTTAAACTCCCCCGAGGGACAAGTACATTTAAAAAAAAGGGAACTCAACATTAGCATTAACAATGACAGCTTCAAAACCTTATAAACAGTTATGTGAGGGGGTGACTTTGGTGGTTTGGGCAGAAGCCAAAACTTCTTTTTGAAATCTCCATGCTGAAAGTGCCATTTTAAGGCTTTGAATTGCATTTTCCTTCTGGGTTGGTCATTTTGTTTTCCTGACCACTCCCCAACAGAGCCAACAATTTTCATGACTACCCCTACCCTCGAGAGGACCCAAAAAATCCTTGATCCTCAATTTTTTCCGACCCTGCCCCCCCTCCCCCCACGACAAATGATGACCGTTCCCTAAAATATCTAAAGTTTCATCTACATGAACGTTTTTTTAGAAACTGGAAGTACCTTTGGCTATATACTAAACTATTTGTAAACTTTAGATTTAGTACGCAGTTACATGCATCAATCAACGATCGGTTAGACACATTTCACTTAATCACATACTAGATTTGCAATCATCGTGTAGTTGGTGGAGGACGGAGCTGAATAATTTACGATCTTTTTTCACTTCTCTAGAGTTGCAAGTTATAGTGAATTACTTTTAAAAAGATGAAGAAGAAAGCAGCCCTAAGGAACTATTAGTAAAGGAATGCATCACATAACTCGTTGGCTCCATCCACTTACTAATTGACTACGTACCACGCTGCTGTGGCCAACATGTAGCATTAGAATTCGTCCATCTTCCATTGTAGCTGTCCAAAGTAGGAACATTTTAGCTGTTAAATCAATGGACTACGGAATTTCTGGCCGGAATTGGCGGTTCAGTGAGAGACAAGTTTTAATTAGCTCACATTCCCGTGTCTTTCTAGAAATTAGTAATTTACTTTAAGTCGTAAATGGTAGTTCCTTGAAGGGTAGTACACGATTGCAGGAGAATGCGTCGACAGAATTCACTCCATAACGAAGTCCGAATAAGTTACTGAAGTCTAGTCATAAGTTTCTTTATGATTTATTGCATTATTTCTAGTACGGAGGCGAAGAAGTAAGTTGCGTTCCCTCCTTGTGTATGTTTGTGGCCTGGAGGTCACCAATGAGAAAGGCTGAACAGCTACTAAGCTCGGCTCGATACTGTAGTCATGATCCGCCCCGGTAGCACAGTGGTCGGCACTCGGCTAGTAAGCGGGAAATCCTGGATTCGAGTCTTAGTCGGGGGAAGTGTTCTTTTCTTTCTTTCTGAGATTTCAATTTTTATATTCAGACAAGTCCAGTCTTTAATGCAGACTGTGTGCTTCGTTAAAGAATTCACTCCCTCAGTAACAATAAATCGTGCACCTTGATTTTACCCATGCTTGAATTGAATGCATTTCGTTGTGACTGAATTTCGTTACGTTTATAGGATATTTTATTGACGATTTAGTTTACATTGTAAACAGTCATGTGCACCTTGAATTGTTTGTCCTTTGTTTAAGGGTTTGAAAAAATCTTGTAATTATATGAGCGAAATATTGAATATTAAGTGTTAATGAGAGTGAAACTGTCGTCGGCACATGATAAGTTCCTGAACGGCTTTCGCGAAGACGCCACGTGAAGAACGGGCTTTAGAGATGGTCCCTTAGTTCTCTTTTGGACATCAGGTGGAGCCGAAGGAAACAAGAGCAAGCAGCGTTGGGTGTGGCAGAAGGGCGACCCCTTTTCACCCATCCGACACCCCTCTTACCTTAATGACGGCGTTTCCTTCGTTGATGTGCCGTGACCACTGTCCTCTCGTGGCCGAAATCGTGAATAGACCAAGAAGAACCGAATGGCCAGATGTAGAACCTCGCTACAACGTCGCTTCCAACTCTTTTAGACAGGTTGAAGAGACTGACCGGTTTAACATTTCCGACTCCGAAGCACAACATCAGCTCAGCCTTTCGAAATTTTTAAACCTGACATTGGATTCCTTTTTACAGAAGAAAATTGTAACGAAATACAATAAAAGGTATTTACGAAACACCATCAGTATTTTTACTCACCAAATTACTACCAAGGGACTCATCCAATGATTTATTAGCGGTGTTTCCACATGGCTACAACAATATTACTGGGCTTTTTTTTCTAGTTGTACTATGTAAACATTTTAGTCTAAGGCTAGTGTCTCGCGCCAAGTTAAGCAACAAACATCACATCAATTCAATGGTCGAGGAGGTAACCATTGTAGCGAGACGCCATAGTGTTAGTGTATAATATCCTGAAGCATATAGTTGGGCACATTTCAGGTACTTGGGGAGAAATAATAATGCGGTACAAAAGCTTAAATTGTGGTGAAATGGAGAGCAATGACCCACCTGACAAAAATTAATTCGTGAAGGAATGTCACCTAAGCAGCTTTCAATGCAAAATATGACCCTCAATAACGTTGCAAATGTGTTACTAGCTAGTTACTAGCTAGCTACTTCTAGTTCGCTCATCCCCATTTTAATTTCCATAGGGTGATTATTCATCGATACCGAGATAACGGGAAGGCTTCCAGCTATGAAATTGGACGAATGGCTGCAGTACGATACGAACTACACACCTTTTCTGGTTTACCAGCCTGTGCGTGTAACGAGAATTGCGTGGGAAGGTGCGTAAGTGCGACAGTATTGTTAGAACCATTGTTAGCATTGTCGGCATCGTCTCTGATTGGATGGCCAAAATTCGGACAATGACAAATCTAGACAACGTTATCAAAGAAATTGTATCTACGTCCAACTCACGAAAAACAAACAAAATATCAAAATAAAACCAAAAACTGGTAAAGAGACCACTAAGTTGCGACTGGTTCAGCCTCACAAAGGAGTGATATGAACTAAATAAAAATAAAAATTAAAACAAAACCAAAAATTGATAAAGAGGCGATTAAGTTGAGAAAGGTTCGGGCTCTCAAAGGAGTGGCATGTAATTAAAATATTGGAAAAATGGCCACTCAAGCTTTAGTTGACGTGGCACATTATTACAAATCTACAGGCTGGTTGAGTTGAGCCTAATACACAATTAAAAAAAGCAAACAAATATCTAAAACCAAAACTAGTAAAAAGAACACCAAGTTCCGAATGGTTCGGCCCTTCAAAGGAGTAATATCAACACACCAAAACATTCGCCAACTTAATCGCACCGAATAATACTTTGGACGTTAATGAAAACTTGAACATTGCTACCGAAAGTTGCAAAGTTTTAGTTTTCATTTAACCTGCGAACTATTAGTTGGTGCGATTAACTTGACAAATGTTTGGTGTGTTGATATCACTCCTTTGAAGGGCCGAACAATTCGGAACTTGGCGTTTCTTTTTACCAGTTTTGATTTTTGATATGATATATTTAACTATGATTAAAGACATCAACTTCTCGCAATTATAATTTGTGAGTTCCGGTTGCAGTTAATGTAGAGATGCCCTCTGACTGGCAAAAATCACTCACAAAAGCATGATTGTAGCCTAAAAAAATAAGGACTTGCCATTACACAATGAGAAATTGGAAATCACAAAATGAGATCGTAATTATCATTAAATACTTTAGAAACCATCTTTACGTTCCAAACTAAGCTTTTCGCAGAAACTGTGCGAATGTTTCATCGTTTTACGTTCGTTTTTTTTTTTTGAACAATCATTAAAATTGCTCACATTGTCAAAGTAATAATGTTTGACCAGATTAAATTCATATAGTTCTGATTACCGTGGGGAAAAAGAAGTCGACTTGTTTCGCTGGAAGAAAAACCGGACAACACTTTAAAACGAAATCGCAAGTTTTCAGCACATGTTGCCAAAGTGGAATGGCTTGGTTGTAGTGAGGCTAGCGTTAGAAACGCCGAAACGCTTTGGCTGTGACAGTCCGATTGGTCTCGGTCCATTTGTCACCGTGGTCAGTGGGACGAAGATTCAAGAGGCGCTTTGGTCACAATGGCCAGCGCTGATCCCAACCCGCAGGTGCGAAAAGCCATTGTCTTGGTAGTGACCCTTGGTCAGTCCCAATGACCACTCCACACTGCTCGAGCTGGCCGTTCTTCGATTTGCAGCTTGACCATTGGCTCAAGAAGACACTAGCCACCTCTTGGTCATCTCCTTCCTCTTCTTATGAGACTAAAGAGTTAAAGGATGGCTAATGGGGCGGAAAGATGCTTAAGAAGTGGACTCGTCCTTTCCATTGTGTTGTGCTGTCTTTTCTACCTCTCTACCCTCTGAAGTTGCAAGACCACCCTATTGCAACATGGAGAGTTTGAATGCATGATAAAAGATGGTGGGGTCGGGGGTGGCGGTACAACACCCGAGTTTTAAATTGAACCCGTTAAAGAATGGGATTCGCTCAACTAATCCCTGGGTTCGCGTTGGAAGCACGGGGGCAAAATGTCCACGAGACACGTGTGCCTTGCTTTTATATGAGAAGGGCAGGACAGTATAAATATAAAATACTAAACAGTGAAGGCTTGTAGCGAATAACAGCGAAACAAACGAAAGGGCTTTACTAAGATTACATTCAATACTTATACTGAAATCGCTGTAAATAATATAAACGTCACTTCTACACACTTACGTATCAATCGAGTGATTTGACTTGGATTCGAACCGGTAACACTAGTTCTCCTCCACAGCACTGCCATACTAATTTATTGATACGGCCACATACTTTGGCGCTCATGTATTAATCAGTGATCGGCTGACGTGGGTATTTAGTATGGACTCGATCTTGCGAGATAATTCACGTCTGGTTTTCATCTCGATTTTCAAACGAGACGAGACCAGATCGAGACTGACACTGCCGATACCGAGAATATATTGAGATTAAACGCTACAATCTCTACAAGCCTCGACACAAGAGACGCTTTTCATAAACTGCAAAAATTAAGCTTTTATGTTTAGCTTTTAATCATTTACCTTCCAAAGGACTGCAGTTTAAGTGTGGCACAGAGGGAACGTTAACACAATCAGAATTTTTAGAGTGTTTTTTTTTATCATCAATTTGCAAATATCATTTCAACCAGGAACCGAGTCAGAAACTTACAAATGCATGGCAGTACCCATGTTTTAAATTTCGCAGTGTGTTCCACTGTTTATCCCAAGGAAAAAAGCTGTGGATTTCACTGTCTGGCTTCAGGTCAGCTGAATTAACATTGCCTAAATCTTATTTTACCACAACAAATAAGTCCACGGCACGTACGAGAACGCCATGGAGTCGGGAGGCAAAAGGCAGTTTCTACTCCAGTTGACCTTGGCTTGAGTTGGGCGGCAGCATACGGTTTCTATCCTAATCGGCCTTGGCCTGAGAAACAAAACTTTTTCCTCGCGTCACGATCATTTAAATGCTACTGCTCGCGAACTGACACGTGATTGGGCTAATCGCGGCATAAGTGGTATTTTTTCACACACGTTTGTTTGAAAAAAACTTACAACTTACGTTTTCCGCAAAAGTAAGAAAGGTAACTCATTCAACAATGGCCGCATTGGGTGGGAACTCAGAACGAGTGGTGGAACGGGGGTTAGAATTACGCCGCTCTAATGTTTTGAAACTTGACTGAAACATTGGAAGAAAGCAGACGTATTCCCAGAAGTAGAAAAACCTTCCAACCACCATTTTTCTATTTTGCCCCAAGCTATGGATGTTGGGGAAATGCCAATTTTCCGAGTAAATGCCCGAACACGCGTGATGTTAAATTGTTGACTGGCGTCTACATAGAAGACAAGCTGTCTCCAAAACCTCTAAAACAGCTTTTAAGACTAAAAGAACGTTTTAGTTCTTCCCCACCCACCTTTTTCTCAACTGCCCCTTTCCTAACCACATGACCACTTCTGTACGAACCTTCCATTATCCAGTAGGGCTGGTCAACAGTTTGGCAAACCAGGAGTGCCCTGCAGACCCGTCATTAGGGCCATTTATGTGGACAAGGAGGCTCCACGTGGACGGTGGCCAGATCATCTATTCTAGGGATGGGCCGAGTAGCTAAGGACCAAAAACAGAAGCTATTAGGCCTAATCACTAGTCTTGGCCTTTTTGACCTGTTCGGCCCTTGCAGGCATGAAATTAACTCATTCTCTTGAAGGCTTCTGAAAGGTTTTTGCAAACTTGGTGGTTAGTCGGTTGGAACATTGTTTTTCGTTTAGTCTGTCCACTGGCCTCCCTTCTGCAATTACCAGGTGGATCAAAATTTTAGAATCACTACAATGGGTTACAAGTTTCAAGTGAAAATCCCATCCTGGAAAACGTCACATTCAAAAGGACCTATACTTCAGTTTCAAAGAAATGTGTATAATCTAATTTAATTTAAAATTACATCTTTTCATTTTATGCGTGGAAGTCCGCAGATTTAGGCCAACAAATGTCAATTTCTAATTTCCGCCTACATGGCAGTAATGGCAGTAAATTATAAAGTAAGACTGTGCTACCTTGACGCACTCTTATGGCGTGACTCGCAGGCATAGTGGTAAAATGTACTTGCTATACGGTATGAACAGTTGATAATATCAACACGGATGCTCACACAGGATGTGCGAGTATCCATGTTGCAGCAATAGCTTCGTATCTATCCTTTGCTACAAGGCCGTCTGGGAGTGAAGCTGCAGGTTTCACTCCTCGGATCCAGAGCAGCTAGAATCTTAAATTATTAAACCATTACTAACGGCACGTTTACGCACAGACTCGCCTTTACATTCTCGCAGCTAGAAGCTAGAAATCACTTGAAATTAGATTTGTGAGTTGAGAGCGATTCGTAAAATTGTCAAGAGGAACTCTTTATCTTATTGACGGATCATTCAACTGAAAGCATTTATCCAAACGATATCGGATTTAGTTAATCCAGGTAGGGTAAATACGCCCTAAGGGCGCGTTTATGCAGCGACTCGCCTTTGCATTCTCGCTGCTAGAACGCAATCGCGATGACAAAGGTTACATTGCCATGGTGACAACGCTAAATGGATTAGCTAAACCCGACATCGTTTGAGTAAATACTTGCAGTCTTTTAATCCGTGTCAGTAATATAAAGAATTTCTCATGACGAAACAATTTTCCCAAACGCTTCTGAACTCACGTTATTTGCTGTTTTCGTTGCGAGGCGGCAGACATAAAACCGCCGTCATGTTGGAATTTGAGGTGATTTCTAGCTTCTATCTGCGAGAATGCAAAAGCGAGTTGTTGCGTTAACGTGCCCTAACAGGCCTTAACTTCCCGGTCCGCGCGAGAACTGGCGTGGAGGCGAGATGTAAGAAACGAAATTTCTGCCCCAGTCGGCCTTCGCTTAAAAACAAACGAAACTCCTTCATCGCTTTAAAGTCGGTTAAATGCTTGCCATAGAAAGGATTTGGTTGAATTAGCCACAGCAAGAAAGACATTTCTCAAACATATACACGGTATTTATCAGGTAAAAACCTACACAGCATAAGTTTGACGGTAAGTTACCCATGAAAGCATTAGAATTACTCACTCTACAACTGTTCGCAGAGGTTCCATCTTGCAACACGAGATGGAACAAACGGTAACATCAACAGGGACCCTAGGGCCCACCTTTATACCACTTGACGATACAGATTT
>JAHWFP010221919.1:0-46786 GCA_023313725.1 Lithobius niger
CAGGCTCCAATTAAGCCATGGCTTTAATACTCGATCATCAAATAATTCGGGTCTAATTGGGCGATATCTCGATAACCGTGCAATTTTGGATATAGGTGTCGCGTAGACTTTTTGACTTGTCTTTACCTCCTTAGTACGTCCTGGAAGTTTGTCGGTTTTTAATTCTGAAACACCCTGTAGAATTGTGTCGTCGACCCTCCTTTATATGTCTCCTGATGTTACGTATTAGCCGAACTAGTTTTAGCTGTATGAGGTATAACGACAATTCGGGATGGCTTTGCGTGCAATAATGTTTGTGGTAGCACACAGCGACACGCTTGTGACGTCACGTGACGGCCACACAAATTGCACATGTCATTTGGTCCAATTTCCCTTGCTCGCGCAGACGACGTTCAGTGTTGTTGGTGTATAAAGGCCAGACGGCTGAGAGCACCAGGCTTGCAGCCATATGGTTTGGGCAAAGAGGGCTTACCCTGCCGTCAACGCTCGCATTCATTTCGGCACTCCCGTAATTCTCGGTGTCGACTCGAGTTAAAGCCAAGTTACACAAAATTTCTGAAGTTTAATTGCGATCCCCTCGGCTGTACAAGACTCATAGTAAAAAAGACGTTTTGAAATGTGCATACGTTGTGACAAAACAAATTGAGAAACAATTAAAAGCAGTAGTTAGGAGAGAGCAGAATACAACTTCCAGCCAGTCGCACGTTATTAACACTCGGTAGCAAAGTTCAACAGGACGTCGGCATTTACGAGGAAAAAAACAAGCGCTTCAACTGATATATATATATATATTGAAACTAGCATCGTACCCGGCTTCGCCCGGGGATTTGTTTGACCCGTGGTTGTTTCCCGGTATTTGCTCCGTGCTGCCTGATCGTTCACTACAACAGTCGATTTTTGTTTGTATAACACTGCCCTTTTCCGCCAATCCTCTCCCTCCCCTCTCCCTTTTATCCCGTCCTCTCCCTCCCCTCTCCCCTCCTCCTTTTATCCCGTCCTCTCCCTCTCCTCTTGGTTTCCTTCCCTTTCTCCTCTTTGCTATACGTAGTTGAACACGTACCCGGCTCCCGTGCTTGTTTGTTTGTCCTCTTCTAGGTTCAGTTAATGCGTAATCGTAGGCTTAATGGTAACAGCTCACTTTGCCCCCCTCCCCTCCCAGTCTTTCGCTGTGGCTTAAGCGATGCGTATCGTGTGAAACATAAGTGTGCATGACGTCATGTAATACTTGCCCTTGAGATTACCACGGTGTTTAGTTAGAAGGATAATTGTTAGAGCCATTATTATTAGTCGAGGCAACAATGTGCCAATTTCAACTTCTTTTCAGGGCAACAACGTCCAGTTTCAACATGAAGCCAAAGAATTGACACACTCGCACGTTTTCATTGTCCCCCCCCCCCTCCCCGATCCCCCCTTATCGAAATAACTCGGCTGAAAGGTCATGCCGGTTCCACATCGCCAGTACATTCGCAATCTCCGTTTATGATTGTGACGCAGGATTTCATCATTCCAGCACCTAAAACCACCATAAAAGTCCCCAAAATCCCCAATTGTTGGTTTTAGGTGCTGGAATGGTGAAATGCTGCGTCATGGATGGAGGTTTAATAACCAGATCTTTGTTTTTATTAGCGCTATTGTGGCTTATTTCAATATAAAACAGAACGGAAAGCCGAATCGGCTCGAGAAGTGGAAAAATAAAATACAGATGAAACCTATTTCCGGTGCCCTTTGGACTTAAACGTCAAACTGCCTGGGCGGGAGTTGAAGCCACTCGATCTTTGTGACCAAATCCGAAGTCCTACCGCCGAAGTCCTACCGCCCAGGATGCCTTAGCTTTGGCCGTAGGTCTTGAAGTTACGGATAAATTCCCTCTTAGAAAGTCCGACATTTAAGTCCAAAAGGCAACGGAGATAAGTTTCATCTGTACTTATTAGGTAAGGAACGGAAACGTTGATGAATCTAAAAAAACAGTAAAAAAACCGAACAAATCAAACTTTGTATGGCTTTTGTGACGGTAAAAAATTAAATGCAACGATTAATGCTGTATTTAATAAGTAATTATACCACGGCTGTGACGTCACGCTAACTCAACTTCACGCTAAATTTCCGTAGGTTAGATCCCGTTAACCGTGACCGGGAGTGTGCGTCATCGCAAAAAGTATGGGTTATCAAGTTAACCAACACTTTTGCCGATAAACCAACACTTTCCTTGATAAACCACACTTTTGACACTTCCGAATCACGCGACCGGGAACGCACACACCAACAACCAAATACAGCGTGCAAAAAAAAAAATAAAGCAATAAAAACGTACAAAACGAATTACTTAAAAGGAATGAAATCGTATCCCTGCAGACTTTCACATGTCTGGCTCATAGCTAAGCTTATTCAGTCCGCGTGAACTCCCCCTCCCCTCCTGCCCTCCACAAACTAAAATCAATGACCTTCATTCATACTGACACCCTATTACCGTATTTTTTTTTAGCAACTCCGAAACTACAAACGCACAAAATGAATTACATACCTTCCCAGAATGTCCCAGCTTTATCCCTGCTGTCTCACATATCGAATTATTCGCTCCTAACACGATAAACGCTTCGATAATCACGAGGTGGTTCCAGCGTAAACCCAGCTTGTATTGCTAACCAACGCTTCTGTCTAGCGGGCGCCCCCCCTCCCTCCACAAAGTTTGAGCGGAAGGACTCGCCCATTTATCACACACTTCCCCCTTCACAAACTAAAATGGTATGACCTTCATTCATATCGAGGGTGCTGATGATCAACGTTTTCTTGAAGCAATTTTCACAAAACACATACACGTTTTAATACGAGTTAGCTTGACGTCCCAGCCGTGGTATAAAACAGTTATAGATTAGAAGCGAGTGGTTGTCGATTTTTAACCCACGGCTGCGATTATTGTCCCTGCTCTCGTATGCACTCGATAGCCTCTCGCTTCTAACCAATAACTATTACTTAATTTGGGCCTTTTTAGCAGGAATGCGAGCGATTTTAGATCTGAATAGTGTTGTCTGAATTGACGTTGCATGAGAAGGCCAAATGTGTGATAGCCATACGATTAATATTTTGAAAGCCGTAAAATCCGCGTAATTCTGGTATGGGAGGGGTGTTCTTTTTAGTTCACAAATTGTACATAATAGTAAATCGAAACATTTCACGCCACACATAGGACCGTTTTCAAACAAGTAAATTGAAGCCAAGTCTACATTAACACATACACACACCCCAAACTAAAATCTGAAAAGGTCGTACACTACAGATGAAACTGAGGGTTCTGGCTGCCATGAAAATAACAAAAACAAGCATGAAAAAAAAGCCACCATTGCACTTCATTTTTACTATAGTTAGCCTACTGCTTTCAGTTCCGCCTGAAGTGTAATGGTGGTACTGTTTTCTCGCTTGTTTTTGTTGTTTTAATGACAACCAATACGACTCAGTTTTATCTCCAGTGAAACGGCCTAGAAAACAACTTATAGATTTTAGGTTCTGTTTTGTTTTATTTTAATGTACGACTTAAAGGGACATTCCTCCCAACGCCGTTTTTCTCGCTCAAGTACGGTCCCGAAGTTCTATTTACTCACTGTTTGTTAATCCCTTGCTAAAAATCCGTTTTAAAATGCCGGTTGAATATTGGGAACTAATTTAATGGCAACCTGCGATTATATGATCCTGCGTGCTTACAATAGACATGACGTTCATCAGCGTGTGCAAGTAATAATTTTTTACCGTTTGCTAATAATTACCATGAGATCAAAAATCTAAAAGACTAATGCGGTGAAAATGAAAAAAAATTACGCCTATAGATCGCTGAAGAAAAATTATAAGATACAACCCTAAAAATTATAAAGCGTGATGTTAAAATACGAATATCTGTCCGATTTGTGACGACACAATTTTTGCGTTTATGCTGTTTCGTCTACTACACGAGGAACGTATCTACTCTCTTAGTTTGCCTTTTATTACTACGCCGAGTCTCGGGAAACGGTGCGATTCTAACATGTGCGGATGGCGATCTGTGCGTGGCTGTTATAAGGCAGGCGGAATGTACCTTTAAGGTCATTGATCCAATTTGTTTGCGTATTGATCGAATTGGTTAGGTTTGAAAACGTTTCCAATCTCGGTACGAAACGTTGTAGTTTACTACACTTTGTGACAACAAATTAAATCTTGACAACAATACGTTTCTGAATAATTAATATTTATTCGACAGTCCTTAAGCGGTCGACTGGGCAAGCACCAAATTTGCTGTTTTAAAGGGGCCTCTGTAATCGCAAGTCACAATGACGGACGTAGGCTTCACTGCAGTACGTGACCCACCCGGGCAAAGGGCTTTTGAAACAAAATTCCAATATAGAAATCGGTGAGCCACTCAATCAAGAACTTACGTAATAGAACAAGTCAACAAGAAACGAAAAATTTGACGCTTAATTCCAAAAATTATAGCCTTGAGGATAACCACATCAAACCTTAAATTCGTGTCAATATAAATATGGTTCCTGCGCTGGTATGAAAACAATGTGTTAGCAGCCGTTTTGCATAGGGCAGTGACACGACATAGTATTCGTGGGTTAGCTGCAAGGTGCACTGGTGGGGGAAAGGAAGAGCGTCTTACTGAAGGCAATGCTATTAGACTGGATATCTTAGGCCTAAAACAGCGCGATTTTTGTCGATTTGTTGGCAGTTGCTGACATTTTTAAGCAAGTGAAATCTTTATTTTCCGATTACAACCTAAGCAGCATAAGGGATTGGAAAAACAACGGTTTTTTAAGCCTACGAAATCCACTCTCCAAGCAATGGCTTGACTAGAAGTGCCGTTGTTTAACCCACCATTTCAATCTAGTGCCCCTTGCAGGTATCTCTCTTACAGCCATATGACGTCACTTGACGCTGGTCTATAGCCCGTAACGAGTGTCCAGCTATCTGTCACATTTCGTGTTTTGTACCGTCTTTGAGCAGCTGCTACTCTGTTTTAGCACTTAGGTTTTAAAACTTAATTCCACACCCACAGGTTACAACAGGATAGTATTTATAACAAAAACGAAATTATTTAATGGTCTTCGGTTCCTGAAAAAATGTAAAAGTTTGAGTAAGACTGCAAATTAAAAACATTCAAAAAAAAATAAAAAAATTCATTCTTCTGTCAAGTTTGAAGTTTCTATGGAACATTGCTTTCACAATCGTTTTTGCTCTAGATCGTTTATTATCGTGGCGGAAACCTCAGCTTAACACCCACTGATGGAATTAATAATTGGCCGTGCTGTATGGAAACCTCAACCAAAGCCTGAAAAAGCCTAAAACAAAGCTGCATATAAAAATAGAAAACAACAGAAAACCTTTGTTCAGATGACAAATTAATTCTGCCCACTTCTACAACTCGGAACATATCGTAACCAAACTGCTTCCAAACCTCGAACTCCTAAACCCAGAATGATGAATAAATTAAAAAGCAAGAAAAAATGGACGTTTTAAACAAATCGAAAACTGAAAATTGGACAATTCAACAGTAGTCAAGTGCACTTTAAAAAACACGGCAAATTAAAACATCGTTACTTCCTTATAGGTAATATTGACCATGGTCCCACCATAACCCCCAAATTCCCCCTGTGGATTTTACGCTGATTTTACTAGGGGCCGGTATCACAGTTACCGTCCAATTTTTTGCTCATTTTCAACTTTTGAACGGTATTAAAGACGGAAATCCTAAGAAGCTAAGTAAGTACAGATGCAAACCTATTTACGTTGCTTTTTCGACTTATATGTCAGACGGCCTGAGTGGGGAATCGAACCCACGACCTTTGAAACCAAAGGCTGATGTCCTACTGCTGAGCCATACTGACACGACCAAAGGGAAACGTCTACAGAGGGGGGGGGGATTAGGGCTTAATGGCGCGTCGACAACTTGGTCATTAGCGCCAACCTCAGTCACAGTGCAGTGGTCCGGGTTGCCACTGCACCACACATTACAGAGATGTTATTCAAACCCCTAATCTAAATCTTGTCATACATCTGTACCTCCTGCAAAAATTGAAAAAGACCGGACAGGAGGACAGACTTATCGCCCAACTGACGCGCAATGTCATGCGGAAGATGGAAACGACGACGAACACCATCAAGATGGCGACAATCAACAAGTAAGTGCCGGACCGTAAGTGGCCGTCGACACCAAGAACATTCAGGAGGGTCAACCCCCCGCAAAAGGAAACAGTGAGTAAGTCGGGTGTGACCAATTCGCAAACGGGCCAACACAACCTCCTCACGGCGACTGCGGCGACACGCCGAGTGCCACTCCACAGACGTCATTTAACAGACAGACAGCATTTAACACGTGCATGTATACATACAGACTCCCTGAGCGGAGAATCGAACCCACGACCTTTGAAACCAAAGGCCGAGGTCCTACCACTGAGCCATACTGATGTTATTTATGATTCTGATGAATTTAATACAGTGAACCTCGAAGTGTATAATGTAATCCTTCTGCACATTATGCTTACTAGTGAGATGTGACACAATTTTGTTACGATCTTCGTAAACAGTTACAGTACTAACCTTAACTTAACCGTAACTTAACTTTATATTCCATATTTGAAGGCACAAAAACACGCATTTTCCGGCTGTGCGGTATTCCAGATTCGAATATCTTATACGGAGGCGAACCGCTATACGTGTACATTTGACTCTGCAACTTCTGACCTATTTGACATACACAAACGTGGTTTCCAGGGTTTGTTCAGTAAGCTAACATTGTATTGTACCTAGCACACTGAATATCGTTAAACCAATTTTTATAGGGCTACTACACATTTTAGAACTTGAGAAGACGCCGAATATTACTATTGATTAACAATTGTACAGAAAATACACCAATCAATCAAAAACAGCCCAAAGTCACCAAAAGTGGGAAGGTAGACAACCCTATCTTGACTGTATAGGCTTTAACACACGGGAACTTTTGAGTATCATCTTGAAAAATCCCCAGGGTTGGAATGGCTTCAATTACTAGCTCATGGCCTAATAGGCTTTTTCGACGTAACTCGACGAAATAATAACATTTGATCGTCGCAGTGACGGGTATATTTTGGCCTGAAAGCTGAAAATTATGGCTAAAACCTAAAACTAGGCCTAAAGACTAATATATTTGTAACCTACAAAATCATCATTGTTACTACCTCCAGATTACGTAATAGAGATCGCTGTTACAGTGCGTGATAGAGGTGTGCGCCTAAATTGAACAGTGGTGGAAGTGGCGGAAGTGTATAGAAAACCACTTGCGATTAGGTAATTTATGCCCCTGGCTTGTTTTTTTTTTTTAGGAAATATTCAGGTCGGTAGGAGGGATTCATCTTTCGTCGTCTCTTTTGAGAGATCACTTCTCACCATCGCTTTGCTTCGCTTGCTCTGTTCCGAAGTCTGTGATCTTACAAAATCCGTTTTCGTCCAAAGATCAATAAGTCCCGTTTAGAATGCAGATTCCTTGCTGACGCAGTTGTTTATTATGTTAAATCTAGTTTTTTTTTTTAGGAATAAACTTCAACCATTAAAGGGAGGTACTTTCCAATGGAGATACACACATCAATTTTACACGACAATTTTGTTTTCTCTCCACAAAACGAGCACCACACTCGAATTACACTGCAAGGACCACGTCTTACACTGCAAGGGCCACGACTTACACTAAAAAGACAACGACTTACACTGAGAATTTTCGTTTTCTGTTCACTAAATGAGGACCATGGTCGGGTTACACTGGGATGACCCTGGCTCATCGAAACCGAAACCGACAGCGGACATCCTCGTTCAGTAATTATACAGATCAAAGCTTTTCGCAATGAGCGTTGACAAACAAACCACAGATCTAAACAGTGTATCTCACTTAGAGGATGCTGCTTTGTTTTATGCCCTTATTAGGGAAATGACGTCAGCTTCGTTAACCGTCGGGTTTTTACGGAAACACCAGAATGCTGCTTCTCAGTTAAGATTCGTTTAATTTGGCGTTTCTACAACATAAAAATGACGTTAGGCCTAATACGAAATGCGAATGCCGAAGCGAACGAAATTACAGGTTGGGTAATGAAATGCGATGGTAAAATGACGTCAGCTTCGTTAATCGTCGGTTTTTTCCGGACACACGAAGCTGCTTATACGTTTCATTTGGCGTATAGACAACATAAAAATGATATTAGGCATAATACGAAATGCCAATGCCGTAGCGAACGAAATTACAGGTTGGTTGATGAAATGCGATGGTGGATGGTATCGCTACGCCAAATACGTGTTAAACCATCGTCGACCAAACATAAAAGGTAAACATTACGCACAAAAATAAACACCGTATATCAAAATTACTTCGTATATCGAAGTCGAGATCGTAAATCGAAACCGAATCCCTACCACGAAATTCCTTCAAAAAATCGTTTAGGGAAAGAAAACGAAAATTCTCAACCGAATTCTACTCGTGCTTGTATTAAATGTATAATTTGGGTGTTTTAGCACTCAACTCCTTTCCAACAAATTTCCCTCGACATTCGGTCTCGAGAAATTAAAACTGGAAAGGAGTTTCGTGCTAAAACACCCAAATTGTCGATTTAATACAAGCCAAGGGCGTCGATTTTTCTAAAGTTGTGGGGGGGACATAGTAATAGTGCCAACAAACTCCAGTGGGAGGGGGGGGAAGGGAAAAAAATGAAAATTTACTGTAAAAATATGTGCTACTTTAGCAGAAACCCGGCGACTCCAGCTAGGGGGTCAGGGGGAGCACTGCCAGCCCCGGAAGCTGAAATATTTTACGCTACTTGCGAACGTATTTTCGGCTTTCCGAGACACGTTTGCAATGCATTGTTTCGTAAATTTCGGATGCCTTTCGTAAAAATTCTTTAGCATGAGAGGTCGTATAAACCTAATTATTACGAAAATTCCGTTTTTTTTATACATTTTATTTACAAATTAAATTCCTGATGAATTTTTTTTTAATTTTATTAAATTAACGCTAGCTAACACTGAAAATTTAGGTTTGAAAAGTACTGTTGCTTACTTTACAAATGGTGGAAGATTTAGCTAACGTTCCTGAATTAACTGAGAATTAACTGAAGTAACTGAGAACTGAAAAAGAGGAAATGAGCTACTAGCAAATCAAACCGGCAACTTAGTCTTCAAATTTGATTCTTTGCTCGGTTTTTATGGAGTTAATTGGTATCATATCAAAAACCAAAACTGGTAAAAGGGGCCGCCAAGTTCCGAATGGTTCGGCTCTTCAAAGGAGTGATATCAACATACCAAAACATTCGCCAAGTTAATCGCACCGCTTAATAGTTCGAAGGTTAAATGAAAACAAGAACATTGCTACTTTTGGTAGCAATGTTCAAGTTTTCATTTAACGTCCAAAGTATTCGGTGCGATTAAGTTGGCGAATGTTTTGGTGTGTTGATATCACTCCTTTGAAGGGCCGAACCACTCTCAACTTGGAGTGGTCTCTTTACCAGTTTTTGACTTTGTTATTACAGTTGGTTTATTTTTCGTGAATTGGACGTGAATACAATTTCTTTGCAACGTTGTTTAGAGTTATCGTGATACACTAGTGTGTGTCAGGCACGCACGTCAGTATACACGTTCTCATTGTCCGAACTTTGGCCGTCCAATGAGAGACAATGCCGACAATACTAACAATGGTTATAACAATATTTTCGTACTTACACGCCCTCCTACGCCATTCCCGTTACGCCCCCAAGCTCCAAAACATAAAAGGTACGCAATTCGTATCGTACTGCACCCATTCGTTCAATTACATAGCTGGAAGCCTTGCCGTCATCTCGGTATTGATTAATAATCACCCTATGGAAATTAACGTGGGGATGAGTGGACTAGCTAGCTAGTAGCTAGTTAGTAACTAGTAACACATTTACAACGTTATTGAGAGTCAGATTTTCATTGAAAGAAGCTTAGCTGGCATTCCTACGAGTTAATTTTTGTGAGGTGGCTCATTGCTCACGATTTCAACACAATTTAAGCTTTTGTACCGCATTATTATTTTTCACCAAGTACCTGAAATGTGCCCAACTATGCTTCAAGATAATCTAGACACACGGTAGTGTGTCGCGCCAAGTTTGGTAACAAACATCACAACAAACATCACATTAATTCAATTGTAGAGGTTGTAAACCATTGTAGCGCGACGCCATTGCGTCAGTGTCTTATGTCTTGAAGCATAGTTGGGCACATTTCAGGTACTTGGGGAAAAATAATAATGCGGTGCAAAAGCTAAAATTGTGTTGAAATCGAGAGCAATGACCCACCAGACAAAAATTAACTCGTGTTTGAATGCCAGCTATGCTGCTTTCAATGTAAAATCTGCTCCTCAATAACGTTGAAAATGTGTTACTAACTAGCTAGCTAGCTAGTCCGCTCATCCCCATGTTAATCCCATAGGGTAATTATTCATCGATTCCCAGATAACGGGAAGGCTTCCAGCTATGAAATTGGACGAATGGGTGCACTACAATATGAACTGCGTACCTTTTATGGTTTGGAGCCTTGGGGCGTAAGAGGGATGGCGTGGGAGGGCGCGTAAGTACGAAAATATTGTTATAACCATTGTTAGTATTATCGGCATCGTCTCTCATTGGACGGGCAAAGTTCCGACAATGAGAACGTGTATACTGGCGTGCGTGCTTAGACACACACTAGTGTATCACGATAAATCTAAACAACGTTGCAAAGAAATTGTATTCACGTCCAATTCACCAAGCGTAAAAACAAAGCAAAATAAACAAAGCAAAAAACTGGTGAAGAGGCCACCAAGTTGAGAGTGGTTCGGCCCTTCAAAGGAGTGATATCAACACACCAAAACTAACTAAATACAACAAATTACAACAAAATTAAAACCAAACCAAAAGCCAATAAAGAGGTGACTAAGTTGAGAATGGTTCGGCCTATAGGCAAAAGGTAGTAGCAAATTGTTGAAAACCAATTTTTTGTTGATGTGGCACTTTATTACTCATCTGCACGGTAGTGGAGTTGAGTCAATACACAATTAAAAAAAAAAGGAGTGATATCATATCAAAAACCAAAACTTGTAAAAGGGGCTGCCAAGTTCCGAATGGTTAGGCCCTTCAAAAGGAGTGATATCAACACACCAAAACATTCGCCAATTTAATCGCACCGAAAAATACTTTGGACGTTAAATGAAAACTTGAACATCGCTACCGAAAGTAGCAATGTTCTAGTTTTCATTTAACCTTCGCATTATTAACCAGTGCGATTAAATTGGCGAATGTTTTGGTGTGTTGATATCACTCCTTTGAAGGGCCGAACCATTCGAAACTCGGCGGCCCCTTTTACCAGTTTTGGTTTTTGATATGATTATAAGACAATGTCGCAATGGCGTCGCGTTACAATGGTTTACAACCTCGACAATTGAATTAATGTGATGTTTGTTGTGATGTTTGTTGCCTAATTTGGCTCGACACACTAGCGTGTGTCTAGATAGACTTCAACTGACGAAAACTTGGAAGGAAAGCTTAACAAGGTTTGTTCTGTACAAATTTATCTGACGTTTCGGCTACAATAACCATAGCAAGAACAAACTAACCACCAGGCGACTTCAGTTGGCGTTTCGTTGACAATCAAACAAAGTAATTTGAAAGTAATTTGGACACTCCTTTATCTTTCGTTTAGCTCTGAGCTCTTCCTGTTTTGACTAGTTTCGCACTAAATTACATTTTCACTACATCGGCGGAAGTGGAAAAAAGCCTCACAAGCACTACATACCGAGTAGGGTTACGCAAACACAGTTGGAAAGTAGTTCGAATTAATAGACAGTAAATAAGGTTTAGATTTATAAAGCGACTAATAATGTTCATTTTTTTACCATAAAATTGTGTTACTTTAAATTAAAATTTTTATAGAATTAAAAATACTGTTTTGCTACAGCACAGTGATATGCTTACATCCTCCATTTACCGTTAATCCGTCATCTTTGTGACTTGGCCTTGCAACTTAAACTTCATTACTTCCCTGTATTAGGAACTGATAACTCATAATATTTGATGACCTGATTCATGCAATTGGGGAAAACGAAAGTACATTTTCTTGTTTCAAACTCGACGTGGTAAGCGTGAGAAATAGATACTCATTTACAGCTTTGCAGCCTATATCGTGGGGGGGACGAACCCCTCAGTTTCAAAACGTGGGGGGGGACGGTCCCCCTCGTCCCCCCCTGGATCGACGCCTATGATACAAGCACTCGTGGTATTATAACTGAAAAAGACCACGACTTACATTGAAAAGCCCACGAATTACACTGAAAAGACCATAACTTACGCTGCTTACACTGAAAACACTGCAAACGTTAAACAAAATGCAACGGTAAAAATTATTATAGGTCCAACATTTTTTGTAAGTTTTGTAAATAAAAAGAGCAAATATAGGGACCAGTTTTCTGGATTCAAATTCGAAATCTGATTCCAAAAAAGTAGGTCCTGTTTTTCGAAATTTTAGAGAAAAAAAACTTTTAACGAATTTCAACTTTTGTTGGTGAGACCACATGCTACAGCAGCTGGGGAAGTTTTTGATAAGTTCGAACTTCTAACTGACTGAATAAATGAATGCAAAATTGACTGTAGTCCATTTGGAAAAAAAGATGATTGGTAAGGTCAAGGCGTCAGGGATTCCAAAATGGCCACTGGCCCTCGGCTTCACAGCGGTTGGGTATTAAGAGAGCCAAATTTTCGGCCATAAGTTGCAGCGCACAGTAATTTTTATAAAAATAATTCGAATTAAATTCGCTGAACCTAAGAAGACGAGACGAGACCGGACAAGACGAGACTGACACTTATATTAGGCCTCAGATGACAAGACGAGACTACACCGAGACCAATGTCAGGTCTTGGGTGACAAGACGAGACTGACACTTATTTTAGGCCTCATGACGACACAAGACTAGACCGAGACCAATGTCAGGTCTTAGGTAACAAGACGAAACTGACACTTATATTAGGCCTTGGGTAACGAGATTAGGCTCGAGCAAGATCAATGTCAGGTCTTGGGTAACAAGACGAGACTGACACTTATATTAGGCCTCAGATCACAAGACGAGACTACACCGAGACCAATGTCAGGTCTTGGGTGACAAGACGAGACTGACACTTATATTATGCCTCAGATGACGACACAAGACTAGACCGAGACCAGTATCAGGTCTTGGGTGACAAGGCGAGACTGACACTTACATTGGGCCTTGGATGACGAGACAAGACTAGACCAAGATCAATATCAGGTCGTGGGTGACAAGGCGAGACGCTTATTAGGCCTTGGATGACGAGACAATACTAGACAGAGACCAATATCAGGTATTGGGTGACAAGGCGAGACTGACACTTATATTAGGCCTCGGATGATGAGACAAGACTAGACCGAGACAAATGGTAGGTCTTGGGTGTCGAGACAAGATGAGACCTATGTTAGATCTTGGGTAATGAGACCGAGACCAATTGTCAGCCTTGGGTGACGAGACAAGGCCGAGACCAGAGTTAGGCCTTGGGAGACGAGACCCAAGGGCTGATACCATTACAAAGTCTCAGTTGATGAGATCAAGACCACCGTTAGGTCTCCGGTGAAGAGACAAGTCCCAGACCAATGTTAGGTCTCGGGTGTAAGACCGATACCAGTGTGAATTTCGTTACGTCTCGCAGAATGAAACCAACAGCCAAAATAACCCCAATAACCAGAAAAAAACTCACCGTTGTCCTTTACTTACTTTCCGTATATTTTTTATTGGTAACTGCGGGAATGGTTGGTGTATAGCCCTACCAGACAGAAGAAAATTTGATGCAAAGCGACGTGCTACTACGCACATGCAATGTCAAAATTGCTTCACTCTTACGGTTGATGCTGCGTTTCTGAACACATTTTGAAGTATTTCTTTCAGAATGGCTCAGCGGTAGGATTTCGACCTTTGGCTTCAAAGGTCGTGGGTTCACCTCCGCTCAGGCAGTCTGACAGTCAGGCAGTCCAAAAGGCAACCCATGTTGAGCCCATTTGGATCTCCGTCCTGTTTAACTCTTACTCCACCCCGCGTCACGTTGCTGCCGCCAGCAGCCAGTCAGGTTGGGCGTTAAGGGCACGTTTACGCGTCCACTCGCTTTTGCATTCTCGCAGCTAGAAGCTCGAAATCACCTCAAATTCCAACATGGCGGCGGTTTTATGTCTGCCGCCTCGCAACGAAAACAACAAATAACGTGAGTTCAGAAGTGTTTGGGAAAATTGTTTCGTCATGACGAATTCTTTATATTATTGGCACGGATTATAAGACTGCAAGTATTTACTCAAACGATGTCGGATTTAGCTAATCCATTTAGCGTTGTTACCATGGCAATGTCACCTTTGCCATCGCGATTGAGTTCTAGCTGCGAGAATGGAAAGGCGAGTCGCTGGGTAAACGCGCCCTAACAGTTGAGCATGGCGTAGGCCGTCGTATAACGAGAGGTGAGAAAATTGATGATGTCGACGCCATTTTTGAACACTTCCGGTGTCGTTTTGACGCCGTTGTGCTCGCGAAACCTGATGAGTCACCCCTCTAACTGGATTATCACTTATGCCTTTACGATCAATAAATTTGATAATTTAGGCTTCCGATTTCAAAATTTTCTAATGGAGTGTTCTGGAATTGGTCATTAGGAAACGTGCGTTGCATGGCAAAACTTAATGCGCCGGGGAGTTCTAATGTGTTTTTGTGTCGTACGCCTCCCGTTAAGTCCGTGTCATCCAGGGTACGTTTTAAAATGCTGAGGACGTCTGGTGAATTCTTAGGCAGGTGTGCGAAAAAATCAAAACGTACTCTAAAAAAAAAACGGCTTCAAATTTCCGAGTGCAAGAAAATAATCGGCGATAGAGTAGACGACCTGTTGATGCTGGCTCAGCATGATGTTTTCGCCAAAAAAAAAAAAGATGCTTGTGCTTTATTATTTCGTGCTCAGAATGTAGTTCTGATTTCGTAATCATGTCGTGACTACTCTTCTGTTTTTGTTGTTTTCATCATGACGAGTTTGCGTTGTCTTCAGTGATCAATTAGCCTTTTCCAAATGAGGGGGGCAGGTGCACTTGGGGAAAAAAATGTTGCACCCCACCTCCCAACGAAACATGCATTTTGGGTCTTGGTTAACAGACTGCTTGCATGACACCCTGCTCTCTACGCTTTCTAAAAGTGTGTTTTGTTTTGCAATTATTTGTTACTAGCAGTCGTACCCGGCTTCGCCCGGGGTTTTGTTTTGCTTGTGGGCTTCGTTTCGCGATGTTTTTCAATTTGTGATTTTGTTTCGGCCGTGGTTGTTGCCCAGTTTTCGCTCGGTGTTGCCTAGACTTTCACGAGATGTGTAATCAGTCTCCTGTAATACTCTCCCTTTCCTCCTATCACCTCCCTATCATCTCCCCCCTCTCTCCCCGTCTTCCTACCCGTCCCTCTACTACCCTTTGCTACATTTACTTGAATTTAGATGAGCTGGTGGATTAAATTCTTGAGCTAGCCGAACGTCTGGTTGCTGGTGACAGTGACTGACTTTTACCATTACGTTTTTTCGTCTCTTAAGTTGCAACCCTCCATATGCAAACGATTTAACCATAAACTGTTTAATAACAACGCCTACAATTTGCTGACACGTCTTCTAATCGAAATCATGAAAAATCGACTAGTATTTCAGTCACTTCTGGCCAGGTGCTAAAGGCGATCTCAAATAAACGACTGGAGTGGGACGTGACGTCATTAAACAGTAGCTCACGTCTCCCAGACTGTATTTCAATAACGGCTTTATTCATTATATGCATAAGCAGTTAAAAACCTAATTCCGTTTATTATAGTTTGCTTTTTTCTAAAGAAAATGCTTTTTTTTTTCCAGCTAGCAACGAAAACGGAGAGATTTTATTTATTTTATTACGTGCAAATCTATTAGTTTTGGGCTTTTTTTTAAAACTGTGTCAGCACTGCTTATAATTTTTCAAAATAAATTTTGGAATATTGTCCGATTTCCGTTACTATTATAGGTTTTTTTTTCGAGCTTTTGGATAATTTATATTTTGCCCGCCCGTACCTGCTTTATGCCCGGTCCCAAAATGTCCACTGTCCTGAAGGTACCCACTTTAGACTTTTGTGTTATTTGTTGGCTTCATTCATAACGTGTATTTCTAGTCTTAAACTGCATTGATAGAGGAGAAGTACCCAAATTCGGATGGACATCCGCACTGGATATTGCTCACTGCTCCACGTCCCTGCCTGTACAGATGCACGGGCCCAATTTTCAACTTTACTGGAACGTTTTTGAAAGAAAAACAAAACGGGCTTGTAAGGTGTGGGGCAAACCCAAGGATCAGAACCAAGATACTTCATGGTGGCTGATATTGTGTTGGTATGGGTCAGAATTATTAATTCCATAGTTGCTGAAGGAGCCTAATAGTCTCTCTCCATAAGAAAGGGGATCCTGGCCAAGTCCATGCCACAAGTGCAGACCCGTCAGGGAACCACTCTGTACTCTGCCACTGGTCAACAACGCTGACTACTATATAAACTACAACATAAATGTGTAAAGAGTTCACCATCTTTTTGAAGCCAGATTTTCGAAGCCGTATCAACTCCATAGCTTAACTTGTCTTTGCTTCGGTGCATGTAAATTTTTTTTATTTTACAAGGCTTGTGTAAAGAGATAGTGTCAGGAGCTAGGATTTGGGTGTATAGCCACATTTAAGAATTGCTCCCTATTCAATCGTTTGTACAAGGCCGCCTGGGTAAGAAGCAGCGAGTTTCGAATTCTGGCTCGAGATCAATTGATTCGACATCACAAGGTTCTTATTTTAATAAATCAACGATAAGAGGCGTCAAGTATCCAGCACTACACAGAACTAGTCTGGAGCCGGGAAGCGAGCCGAGTGATTTTACCCCAGTTGGCCTTGCTTAAAGGTCGCTTAAAGGTCGTTTCAATGCTGATGCACGACCAGTGCCCTGACTAACTGTAGTATGAGAGATATTTTTGTGTACCTATTTATTAGGTTACAATCTATACAACATATTGTTAACGTGGATTATCCTTGAAAATAGTTCCACAGTTGGCTGCATGGAGGCGCGATGCAGAATGAGAGCTCGAACGTCAGTTAGTGTTACAACAGACACCCCTTCTTCAAGTCACTCCTGGTAATATTTAGACAAATGTGCGTATGAGGTCGAATTGACGAACAACGTCAATTTCCTTCCCCATCCCGCATTCCCTCCATGAAAATTAACCTTTTGCTCATTCACTGTAAAGAACATAGGTTTCCTAATTGCTAAAGGAAAAGGACTCGATAAAGGTGCAGGAGGTAAGATTCGAAATAACAGTGCAAGCTACGAATTCAAGGACAGACGTACCGAACAGCAGCTCGAATTTGACTGTTTACCTGAAACGAAATGTCGCTAGCTTAACGTGCAGGGAAGCAAAACTATTCTCTCTATTGTTCACCTACAATAAAAATGAAAACTTGCACTAGCTCCGCGTCTTTGTCTTTCGTGAGTATTACGGAAGATCCATATTTAGTTGCGTAAATCTCAGATATACTTATTTAACAACACGCAATTACCTGGTTAGTTATTTCCGGAAGTTATCATGCGCAAGGACAACACGAGAGACAGGATTAACCATGGTATATGCAACGTTACAAACATACATTCTCGCTTGTAACTAATGGTGCATGGCATGTTATGGTTATAGGCTACTGAATATTGGCTTTACTGTCTCGTTACATTCAGCCATATCTGTGTATTACATGTTGAGAACGATTAGACAAAATAAGAACAAGATGCACTACACTGCATTAGTAATTCGACGTGTTGCATGGCAGAATAAAGAAAAATTTGTAATTGATGTATGCAGTTGTAATGGCAGACATACCAACAGAGCACTACTAAAAAATCTGAATGCGTGGTGTACTGAACAATATCTCCTATATTGCACATTATATTTCTAAAAAATGTCTCGTAACTTTTGCTATACTACGATACGGCAAAGGAGCCAGAATCTTGTGTGCGACGATGCAATCACTGACTAGATAAGTTTTCATCGGACGCTCATATTGGTTTTCTTACAAAAAAAAAAAAAACAAACTGAAAGCTTCGTTGTTTTACAGTTTCCCGTTCCCTTTCTTCTTGTTCATCGGACTTTTACATTTTTTAAATCTTCAAACATCATATTTTCAGTAAATTCAGCAGGTAGTTGGGGTAGGGGGGGGTAGGAGAAATCATATTGCACTGAGGGTACGTGAGGTTGACTGCTTTAAATTTACTTACACCTTTTAGGTGTAGTAACAAAAGTTAAAATATTCTCACGAAAATTGTGACAAATTCGACATTGAATATAACACTGCAATTTCATGTGGCCAATTTTTGTTATGTTACTCGATACAAAGTACTTGTTTTACTAGCATTTTTTAATTATCTTTATTATTATTATTTGTAATTTTAAATCTGTTGGTAAAACTAATATCGAACCAATAAAACTTGCGCGAGTTTTCCTGTTACGGATTTAAAAAAAAAAATCGAAGAATTCAAGGCCAGGAGGAATATTCCGCCCTTCCATCACTGGCCAGTCCGCCACAGTAAAAATAGGACATCATTCGCTTTGTTCACTCTTTCAATAAGAAACAACACCACAAATAAACATAATAAAATACTGTAATAAATCGCACCCGGAAAGCAGCGAGGCTATGCGCGCCTCACATTCAATGTACCGTCCAGATTCCACCGTAAAAATTCCGTGTACCATCCAGATTACCGCTAAAGGTAAGTGATGACTCACTTTGTATTGTACTTCGCGATGTCCGTGTTAGTCTCTAACCGACCGCAATTGACTTGCCGAATTGCGCAGTTACACGCCAATTTTTTCGCCAATTTTTCGTATAAGCGCACACCTTTACGATGACATTTCGCTGACGTCATTCACAGATCGTATACTATCGGGCGACGGTTTTTCGCTTAAGGACCTGTTTAGAGGTTATCATACTTCAAACGACGTGTGTATATTCTGTTCAGCATAATACCTTTTGTACTTACGCACTGCAAGTGACCCACCAACATACTTGAATTTCGCCGGATCAGAATTGAACAAATGTGCCTGGCTTTTGAGGAGATGTCGCTGACGTAAATCCCGTACCCCCATTTTTTGGCCACAACCACATTAATTCGAATTAAAAAGGGCCAACTGCTCAAAATACGATTTACCACGCCTTCAATAGATACTGGACAATGGTAACACAATTTCACCAACCGTGCCGCCCATCTATTTTGCCATTGTTTTAAGCCTGAATCAACAAGCTTCCTAAAAGTTGCTGTCATCACAACCGACGCAGCCCACTGATTCAGTCACGGTCGGTTAAACGAAAGACGCATGGTTTTGAGTATGCGTTCAAGTTAATAGTCATGGGTTTAAAAATTTTACTAAAAGATTACAAATATTTCTTCAAAGAAACAAAAATGTGTCACCGTTAGGTAAACTGCACCACAAACTTTCCATTAAACAGTCGAATAATCAAAACATATACCAAAATCTACTGTTATCTTGGATCAAACTTGTCCACGATGAATCGTCCATCCACTTCCAGACAATTGTTGCACCACAGAGGCAACAATGAGTACCACCTCAGAAATGAAATGAAATGAAATTATTTTCACAGGGACCGCGGCCCGTAGCCATGCGCCCACTTACAGCAGCAAAAACTACAACAAATCGCAGCGACCGATTCCAACCAGCTCGGCAACCGATTCCAACAAATGCGATGGTTTCCATCAAAAATGACGTCACGCATCAGTTGTTTAGGAACGTACTCATTGGATGCATCATTGAACAAAATGGTGGCAAATGTAAACAAGAAAAAGTGTTTTCAGTAGGTATCTTCACCATCATATGTTCACCAATCATCCTTGTGCAATCAAGGGAGTTGCTAAGCAGTTTTACGTTGAATAGCAGCCGAGAAGTATGTTTATTACTTATGGTATAGTGACTTGTTACCTTCTTTCAGCTTAGTGGGGACACTGCGTGATGACATTCTCCACCAGTTGTTAACTGCATTTACGTAAATAATAAATTCTGGCAAATAACAGGTCCACCATCTTTTGGTGGTGGATTCAGCAAAAAAAAAAACCTCCTGCAGTTGACGATTACGAAGCTTCAGCGGTGACGTCACGCTGAGGTATCAGAAATTTCACCTCGCGTTTAAGAACTACTTTGAGGAGGAAAGGCTTCGGCGCTGAGTTGTTTGATGGTTTGTGTAAGTGTTGAATGACTGGAAAATCTGGATCGAACAAAGATTTATTGCTAATTTCATGGTGAAAACTCAGTGGTTCTTCTTCTCTTTTGGGATTCTGAGGTGCACATCACTGCAAGTTTTGAACCTATGAAAGGTTTTTCACTACGTGGTTGTTTTAGGTTTTTTTTTGGTGACCGTTTCCACTTGGTGCCTGCATTCTTTTCCTAATATTGGTTATTCACGTTGAGACACGAAAGTTATAGAAGAGTTTAAAGATGAAACCAGGAAATAGGTGTCCCTCATCACATGGAAAATACACTTCCAAAACCTTCCAGCTAGATAAGCTTGTCTGTTTCCATTTCCAAGGGAAATACATGTAGATGTTTGCGCACCATTGAAAATAAAGGGGGTTGAGTGCGCGGAATGTTTGGGAATGCATTTTTAATGTGATTGCTGACTCTAGAAATCTGCGTAAGTGTTTAACATGATTTTTTTTGTATTAACTTGCATGAATTTGTGACTTGCATGAATATGTCTGCATGAGCATGTCTTGCATTACTATGACTGGTTTACGAATCCAAATCCAAAAATAGGGCATAGAATTCGAGGAATATTTGAAATGACTCGGACAGTGGGTTCAAACGATACTGCGGGTACCAACAAATGGACCGGGGGCAGAGTTAATATTTGAACTGCGCCCCCCCGCCCCCAAGGCCATGGAATACATTAGTAGTATCCCCCCTAATATGGATAACACCATGTGTAATTAGGACCATAGTTGTGTAATTGGTATTATATTTAGTAAGTGGGCTCGTAATTTGAGCTTGCGAAAATTCACAAAATATTCTTTAGTTTGCTAGAAAGGCCAAAGCAGCCAATTATAAAAATTAAGGGGTGGAGTGATCATAAATTCACAAGCAGAACACCTGCTACCCTCTAGTTGTGAATAACTGCACTAGCAAATCTATCCCTAACATGTTTATATAGGAGGTTCCTCCTCCTGATTTTCTAAACCAACTTGTGGATTCATAGTAAGACACAACGACAGGTAGAGAATCTCCTTTTCTATGCTTTGTATCGCGCGTCACTAAAAGAAACAGTGGCTAAAGACATTCATGAAAAAAAATCCTACTTTACGGATGAGAAATCAGGAGGGTTGTGTCTTCCTCCAACTAAACTTTTATTCTTGCGATTGGGGGGGGGGGGGGATTGAGGCTTAATGGCGCGTCGACAACTTGGTCGTTAGCGCCAACCTCAGTCACAGTGCAGTGGTCCGGGTTGCCACTGCACCACACATTACGGAGATGGAACATTAACTTACACAGATGAGTGCAAAAACATGTTATTTTACAATGCCTGTGTAAAGAGGGAACACCAGGAGCTTATAAACGTTTAAACGTTCATAGGACATGGGAGTGTCCATATTTGACAATAGCTTCATGTTCCACCGTTTTCACAAGGCCATCTGGCTAAGAAGCTGCGGCTTTCGCTTGCTGGCTCAAGATCAGTTGATTCGTCATCACACGATTCTTATTTTAGTAAAACAACGTTGAGGCGCCAATGTTCCATCACTTGAAAGAACTGGCGGGGAGGCGAGCCGTGAAACAAACGATTTTACCGCAGTCGGTCTTGGCTTGAAGAATACCACCTAGTTTGCTTCTACATATGTAGTTTCAATGCTGCAGCACGACGGGTTGCCTCTTGCCTGAACTAATTGGAGTCACTACCACAGACATTTTTGCACCTATTTTATTAGGTTAAAATTAGGTTAGGTTTATTAGGTTTAGATATTTCTCTGCAACGTGGGTTATCCTTGAAAATAGTTACGACCATTCGTTCCACAATCAGCAGCATGAGAACACGGTCCAGAACGAGAATGGATCATGGGATAGTATTTCGACAAACACTCCTTTTTCATGCCCCTCCTGGTAATATTTGGAAAAAAGTGCATATGTGGTCGAATTGACAAAAAACTTCCTACCCCTCCCTCTCCCATAGTCCCTCCATAAAAAGTCTGCCTTAGTGCACATTCCCTATAAAAATAACATAGGTTTCCCATTTGCTAAAGGAAAGGACTCGATCAAGGTACAGAGTTTTAAGCAGCGTAAGCAACAAGCAACAAATTGATGGACGGACATACCAAACAGCAGCTCGAGTTTCACTGTTTACCTGAATTACTTGGATTTTTCCAGAAGTTATCACGCACCAGGACAGCACGAGAGACAGGGTTAAGTATGGGGGAGGGGGGGGGGGAATTGAGGCTTAATGGCGCGTCGACAACTTGGTCATTAGCGCCAACCTCAGTCACAGTGCAGTGTTCCGGGTTGCCACTGCACCACACATTACAGAGATGTTATTCAAACGCCTAATCTAAATCTTGTCATAGATCTGTACCTCCTGCAAAAATTGAAAAATACCGGACAGGAGGACAGACTTATCGCCCAACTGACGCGCAATGTCATGCGGAAGATGGAAACGACGACGAACACCATCAGGATGGCGACAATCAACAAGGAAGTGCCGAACCGTAAGTGGCCGCCGACACCAATAACATTCAGAAGGGTAAGTATGGCATATGCGTGGTTACTCACGTACATTTTGGCTTGTAACTAGAGATGAACCGGGTGTACGTCAAAACAGCGCGGAAATAACAGCGCACGACAAAACAGCGGCGTCAAAACAGCTTGACGACAAAGCAGCGCACGACAAAACAGCATGACGACAAAACAGCGCACGACAAAATGGCGCACGACAAAACAGCAGCGCGATGACAAAACAGCGCACGACAAAATAGCGCAAAAAGTTGTTTTAAAACGATGATACTACAAGAATTATTATCAATGCTCTTCTCTGTCAAAGTGCAAAACTGAAGCAGCCCAATTCGTACACTAATCTAAGACTATTTTTCATGTGCTGATGGGGAGATAAAAAGATAATAAAACGGATAATTATCGTTGCAGTATATGTACACCCCCCCCCCCCCCCACACACACACAAGAACACCCATAGCGCCCTTAGCGATTTGTGTTCCTAAAATTACTATCTTTAATTATAAATCTAAAATGGTATGATGCTGGTTAAAAAATACACGTCTATAACGACAGTCTTGATTTTTTAAAAAGTCATTATTTCCATGTGACGATAGCTCAGTCAGTCAGTCTTTATCTATGAACTAGAAGAAGCCCGTGCTATGCACGGGGCCGGTCACATTTCCCGGGACATTTTCCCGGGACACTTTCCTGGGACATTTTCCCGACGACTTGTCAGATTGATCGCCCACTCATGCCTGGCTCCTTTTTGGCTGCAGGTAGAGTGGGAGAGTGCATTTTCAATGCGGGCGCGAGGAGGGGAGAAGTGGTTTTCCTTTAGGCTTTCCTTTTAGCCGGCCTACGATATTATAATAAAGATATAAGAAGGTTTGATGCTGTCTTAAAACACCTGTCAATAAAAAAAGGTAAATCTGACATGCTGGGTAAAGTAAAATCACACTTGCAACTGCGGTTGCAGAACGTTCAACTATGTTCATAAAGCGTTTTGCAGTTTCCTTGTAAACTTTTTTCCCTCTAGGTGACTCCATAGCTCCAATGTACTGTCGACTAATTCTTTCAAAAGTTGCTTTTTCTTTGGTGCCTTGATGAATTTTCAAACAGTGCGATGCACACTCTTTAGAACTAGTAGCTGGACGAACCTCTCACCCCCCCCCCCCCCCCCCACACACCCAAACGCCCTTGAAACGTAACTGGGTTGCTTTTTCTTTATTGCATGCACCTTATGAATCCTGCTTTTCATGTGATGATCGCTCAGTTAGTAAATTCTATACTTATAAATCTAAAATAGTGATTAAGGATGCTTTGGGTGTCCGTGTGTGAGGGACTTGTGGGGGACTTTGTACATGTATTTCAACGAAAATTACTATCTTCTTATCTCCCCCGTCAGCACATGAAAAATAGTTTTAGTTTAGTGTACAAATTGGGGAGTTTCAGCTTTGCACTTTAAAAAGAGGAAAGCATTGATTAATTCTCGAAGTATCAGAAGAATTCTCGAAGAATCCAGCCACCCTATTCTATCAGGGGGGGGGAAGGGGATTGAGGTTTAATGGCGCGTCGACAGCTTGGTCATTAGCGCCAACCTCAGTCACTTCAGTCAGGTTGGCCTTTGATTTTTATATATATATTTTTTTATTTATTGTTTTTTTCAAGTGATGACAAATCTCACTATCTGGATGCTTTAGTTTTTAGTATTCACCGTAGCATACAATTTTTTAGCACTGTTTATTTATTTTTAATTGTACAGTATCATTTTGGGCCATTTAACACTTTTCGCATCTTTCCCATGTCCTGCACGTTTGGCGATGCCCTGGCAGGTCTAACCTTGGTGGTAAGGCATTCGTGTCCCCAAACCTCTTACCATCATTATTCCTTGTCATGCGCTGTTTTGTCGTCGCGCTGTTTTGTCGTGCGCTGTTTTGTCGTGCGCTGTTATTTCCGCGCTGTTTGGGGGAGGGCCCTGCGTCACCAGATGATCGTAGGCTACCAAATATTGGCTTTTCTGTGTTAGTGTCTTGTTACATTCAGGCACACATGTCCATCTTGTGAACGATTAGATAAAACAAGGAAAATGGCAAACTGCCGCTGATAGTCCTCAAGATACGATTTAAACGGTGCGGCTTCGGATTTACCACGCTATCACTTGATAATGGAAAAAGCCGACACAATTTCGCCCATTTCGCCCATCCAATGTTTAAAGCCAGAATCAACAAGCTTCCCAAAAATTACTGTTATCACAACCATCACGCCCATAGTGAAGAGCAATTGTCAATACTACGAAAGTCGCGTAGTTTTGAATATGCGAGAAACTTAATAGTTGTGGGATTTAAATTTTTACGGAAAGATTTAAAATATTTCTTTAAAGAACCAAAAGTGTTTTACCGGAAGGTAAACTGCACTATAAATTTTCCATTAAGCAGTCGAATAAGCAAAAAACATAAACCAAAATCTACTGTTATCTTGGATCAAACTTGTCCACGATGCAACGTCCTTCACATCCAGAAAATAAACTTTCATTAACTCACCAACCGCTCAGCAACCGATTCCTATAAATGCGATGGTTTCCATAAAAAAGTCCGTCACGCATCAGTTGTTTTGGAACGTACTCAATGGATTCATCATTGAACAAAATGGTGGCAAATATCGCTAAAAAAAAGTGTTTTCAGAACGTATCCTCACCATCGTATGTTCACCAATCACCCTTGTCCCATCGAGGACGTTGTTAAGCAGTTCTATTTTAAATACCGGGCGATAGGTTTGTTTATCACTTACGGCCGAGTGACTTGTTACTGTCTTTTAGCTTAGTCGGGACACTGCGTGATGACATTCTTCGCCAGATGTTAATTATGTTTACGGAATCCTGGCGTATAAAAATGGGAGGTCCACCATCTTTTGTCCGTGGATTCTGCGAAAAAAACCTGCCTCCTGTAGGCTAGTAGACGAGAATATGAGTTCTGGTCTTATAATTTCCAAACTCAGTCTAGACCTTTCTCCCATTTCGCTAACTTTTTTCGTTAGGTGATGTCGTGCTGAGGTATCAAAAAATTCACCTCGAGGCTTAAGCACTATTTTGAAGAGGCGAGGCTTCAGCGATGAGTTGTTTGGTGGTTTACGAAAGTGTCGAATGACCTTCGAAAATCTTGATCGAACAAAGGTCCAGTTGCTAATTTCACGGTTAAATCTCAGTGGTTCTTCTTCTCTTTTGTTGTTCTGGGGTGCACATCACTGCAAGTTTTAAACATATGAACGGTTTTCCACTACGTGGTTGTTTTACATTTGCCACTACATTTGGTGTTTGCATTCTTTGCCTCATATTGGTTATTCACGTTATCCAAGTTGAATCACGAAAGTTATTCAAAAGTTTAAGATAAAACCAGGAAAAGTAGGCGTCCCTCATCTCATCGAAAATACACTTCCAAAACCTTTCAGCTAGATAAGCTTATCTGTCTCCATTTCCAAGGGAAATAGGTGCAGATGTTTGTGCACCATGGAAAATAAGGGGGGGGGGGGGGGGTTGAGCTCGCGGATGTTTGGAAATGTATTTTTAATGTGATTTTAACACATGCTGCCTATGGACGTTTCCTTTTGGCCGTGTCAGTCTGGCTCAGCGGTAGGACCTTGGCCTTTGATTAACATTAATTTTTGTATTCACTTACTTGCATGAATATGTCTGATTTACGAAGTCAAATCCACAAATAGTGCATACGCCATGGAATACATGTGCAATTAGACCCACATCTGTGTGATTGGTACTATATTTAGTAAGTGGGCTTGTAATTTGCACTAGGTAAAATTTACTAAGTATTCTTTAGTTTGCTATAGAAAGACCAAAGTATACAAAGTAATTTTTCCTTTAGGCATGGAGAGATCAGAACATCACAATCGGAACCCCTGCTGCCCTCTAGTTGCGACTGGCTGTACTACCAAATCTCTCCCTAACATGTTTATATAGGAGGTTCCTCCTCCTAATTTTCTAAACCAACTCAGCCCTTGTAGATTCACAGACACACAGATACCAGGACAGGAGGGTGAGAATCTCCTTTCTTTGCTTCGCACCGCACGTTGCTAAACTAAACGGTGGCTAAAGGCACTAATGAAAAATTCCTACTTTACGGATGGAAAATCACGAGGATTGTGTCTTCCTCCAACTAAACTTTTATTCTTGCTAAGAAACGTTTACTTACACAGATGAGTGTAAAAACCTTTTATTTTACAACGCCTGTGTAAAGAGGGAACACCAGGAGCTTATAAACGCTTAAACGTTCATAGGACATTGGAGTATCCATATTTAACAATAGCTTCATGTTCCGTCGTTTTCACAAGGCCATCTGGCTAAGAAGCTGCAGCTTTCGCTTGTTGGCTCAAGATCAGTTGATGCGGCTTCACAAGATTCTTATTTTAGTAAAACAGTGTTAAGAGGCGTCATTGTTCCAGCACTTGAAAGAACTGGTATGGAGGCGAGCCGTGAAACAAGTGAATTTACCGCAGTTGGTCTTGGCTTGAAGAATACCACCTATTTAACTTCAGTGTATTTTCAATGCTGCTGCACGACGGGTAGTCTCGGGCCTGGATGCTAATTGTAGTATCACAGATATTTTTTGCGCCTATTTGTTAGGTCAAAATCTATGCAAGACATTTGTAACGTGGGTTGTCCTTGAAAATAGTTACGACCATTCGTTCCACAATCGGCCGCATGAAGACACGGTCCACAACGGGAATGGATCATGGGATAGTATTTCGACAAACACTCCTGTTTCATGTCACTCCTGGTATTGTTTGGAAAAACGTGGTCGAATTGACAAACAACGTCAATTCCTTCCTCTTCCTCTGCCATACTCCCTCCACAATATTTATGCCTTTGCACATTCACTATAAAAAAAAAAAACGTAGGTTTCCAAATTGCTAAAGGAAAGGACTCGATAAAGGTGCTGGAGTTGAGATTCGCAATACAACATATGCTACGAATTCAAGGAAAGGCGTACGAAACAGCAGCTCGAGTTTCACTGTTTACCTGAATCGATAAGGACTGCTTGAAGTGCAGGGAAGCAAAATGATTCTCTGTTCTTTCACCTTCAATAAAAACGAAAATGTGCGCTAACTCCGCCTTTCTCTTTCGTGAATGCTATGGAAGATTCATTTTCAGTTGCGGAAATCTCAGATATTTATTTACCAACACGGAGTTACCTGGATTTTTTCCCCAGAAGTTATCACCCACAAGGACAGTGCGAGAGACAGAATTAAGCATTGTATATGCGTGGTACGAGATGAATATAGGCTACCGAATATTGGCTTTTCTCTGTTACTGTCTTGTTACATTCAGGTAAACCTGTACATTTTGCGAACGATTATGTAAAATAACGAAAAGGGAAAACTGTCGCGGATAATCCTGCTTGCTATCGTGGTGGAAGGTAGAGGAGCGGGATATAAACGACCTAGTGTGGTATAATCGGGGTAATTATACCACAGTACCTTTTCGTTGTACCCATGTGCAACTTACTGAGCTAAGCTTAAAACAGACGGCAGATGCTCGTTAATGGCTGCCGCTTTTAACTCCCATATATACCAGCTAGAATACTCTACGTATTCATTACGATTTTCATATTTTAACATCACACTTTATAATTTTTTAGGGTAGTATATTATAATTTTTCTTCGGCGATCTATTGGCATAAGTGATTTAAATTTTTACCGTATTAGTCTTTTAGTTTTTCGATCCCATGGTAATTATTAGCAAGCGATTAAAAATTAGTACAGGAACACCATCTCTCGGCGGATTTCAGCAATGCGTAGTTGATGCCCAAGGCCCGCTGAGATAGTAGCTGCGCTCCACTCCAGGCCGGTCAGCTATACCTTCTGTTTAGTGACAGACACGCTAGGAGTCGTCCAGTACCGTACGGGTTTAAACCCAAAGGAATTTGTATCTGGACTAATTGAATGCGTGAAACGCCCTCAATATGCGCCAGATCTCGCAATTTGATCGTAACCTTTACGTGTTTAAAGTTTAAAGCATAAATTTTGTTCAGAAACCAATCCTCATGCCGTACGGTACTGGACGATCCTGGCGTGGCTGTCACTAACTAATACCGAAAGAGTACAGAGCTGACGGGCCTGGAGCGAGGAGCGAGAAACGCAGCTACTATCTCAGCCGGCCTTGGTTTAAAGGGAAAAAGTCGCCGACGTAGCATCGTCTTTAACTTCTCGTTGGAGACAAATAATTTATGAACTGATAAGCTAATAAAACGTAGCATTACGTTATAAATATTAATAATAACACAAAGAATGTTTAGTCCTTTTGTTATTATTTATTTTGAATTGGGATATACTCCAATAAAACAGCCCTTTAGCTTTTGTGGATAATACGGCTAAAAATGTTTTCGCACTCAGCCTGTAACCAGACTAAAACTAACTCATGCTAATTAATTTCAAATTATACCCCTCGCGCTACGCGCTCGGGATATAATTGCAAAATAATTAGCATTCGTTAGTTTTAATGTCAGGTTACACGCTTCGTGCGAAAACATTAGCCGTACTATCGACAAAAGCTCAAGGGCTATTCCTACTGAAAATACGGTTTCCCAGTTGCTGAGGGAAAGGACTCGTTAATGGAGCAGGACTTGGAGGTTCTCAAAACAAGCATAAGCTACGAATTCAAGGACACGCCTCTATTTCTTTCGTGAATAATAAGGAAGATCAATTTTTAGTAGCTTATAATCTCAGATATTTATTTACCAACATACTAAGGTAACTACCTGGATTTTTTTCTGGAAGTTATCGGGCATAAGGACAGCACGACAGACAGAATTAACGAATTAACAGAATTAACATGCAACATGCACGGTTTCATACATACATTCTTACTTGTTATTAAAGATGCATGGCATGACACGATTAAGGCTGCCGAATATTTGCTTTTCTGTTGAACTGTCTCGTTACATTCAGGCAAACCTGTGTACATCTTTGCTTTGTGAGAAAAAGGGCAAATCGTCGCGGATAGTCCTCAAAACTCATTTACCACGCTTTCAATTATTGATAATGGACAACACTGACAAAACTTCGCTTGGTAAATGTACCTCCTATCTATTTTTAGCTTTGTTTTAAGCCTGAATTGACAAGCTACACAAAAATCGCAATTGTCCCGACACAACAACAACTGAACTGTCGTCGACGGTTCAAAGAAAGACGCGTGGTTTTCAGTATGCGAGCAACTTAATAGTCATGGGTTTAAAAATTTTACCAAAACATTTAAAAATATTTCTTCAACAAAACAAAAATGTGTTGCCGTTAGGTAAACTGCACTACAAATTTTCCATTAAACAGTCGAATAATCGAAACATATACCAAAATATACTTCTTGTCTTGGAGCAAACTTGTCCACGATGCATCGTCAATTCAACTCCAGAAAGTACCGACACCTATAAAAGCAATGGTATCCATAAAAAACTATGTCACATGTCAGTTGTTTTGAAAAGTACTCCCTGAATAAATCATTGAACAAAATGGCAGCCAATGTCACTAAAAAAGTGTTTTCAGAACGTATGTTCACCATCATATGTTCACCAATCAATCGTGTACCATCAAGGGAGTTCCTAAGCTGGTTTACGGTATATATCGACCGATATATATGTTTATTACTTATGGGTGACTGACTTGTTACATTGGCTGCCTATCCACTAGTTGTTAATTACGTTTTTGCTAGGATTATTTCTGTAAACGTAATTAACAACTGGTGTTTTTTGCTAGGATTATTTCTGTAAACAACTGCAGGTCCGCCATCTTTTGTCCGTGGATTCAGTGGAAATAAACCTCCTCCTGTAGTCGACGAGTATAGAGCTGGGTTGTTATAAGAACGAACGGTGGAGTCCAACTCTGAGCCCACATTAGGGAGGGAAGGTGGCAAGCCAGTATGGTAGCGGAATTAGTATTACACCTATTCCTTCACCAGCTTTCTACCAACACACCCTAAAGTGTGGTCAGAGGTGGACTCCACCGTTCGTTCTTATAACAATCCAGCTCTACGATGCATCAGCGGTGACGTCATGCTGAGGTACCAGATAAATTCACCGTGTATTTAACAACTACATTGATGAGGTGAGGCTTCTGCGCCGAATTATCCAGTGAAATCATAAAATAATAATAATAATAAATTAATTTACCACAACCTCATTGAAGAGTGGACGGACACGGAAGGGCTATGGGCCACTTCTACGTGAATGACTTTACTTTGGAAAATCTGGATTGAACAAAGATACAGCGGTTAAGTTCATTGTAAAAGATATGTGGGTCATGTTTTCTTTGGTGTTTTTAGTTGCATTTTTTCCACAACGTAGTTCGTTTCGGATTTGGATTTTTTGCCGTTTCCTTTTTGGTGCTTGCATTCTTTTCATATTATTGGTTATTCAAGCTCTTCAAGTTGTAACACGAAAGTTATTCTAATTATTTAAGTTGAAACATGAAAGTTAAGCAAAAGTTTAAAGATAAAATCATGTAGCAGGAGTCCCTCATTACGTCAAAGATACACTTCCAAACCTTTCATGCTATCGGTATCCATTCCTAATAGTAATACGTTTAGATGTTTGATTGCCCTTGAAAATGACCGGGATTGAGCTCGATGAAAAGTTTGGGAGCGCATTTTTAACTTGATTAGTGACGCAGGACGCCTGCGTAAGTGTTTAACATTCGATTTTTGTACTAACTTCCCTGCCTGATTAATTTCGCATGTTTAAGAATCAATAAACCTGAAGTCCTTTCCCAAGTGTAACTATTTTACGAACTCAAACCCACAAATACGGCATAGAATTCGTAACTTTGAAATGACAGATAGTGTGTTCAAACGATATCGTTGGTACCAAGAATTGGTTAGGGGATTCAGTTAATATTTAAACTATTTCCCCCATACGCTATGAAATGCAACAGTAGTTTGCTGCCCCTCTATCTGCCAAGTGCCACCTGTAATCAGTCTTGTATTTGTGTGATTAGTCCGTCCTTTATTATAGTAATGAGGCCTATAATTTGTAACTAGCGAAAATTTACTAAGTATTCTTTAGTTTGCTAGAAAGGCCAAAGTAGCCAAGTACACAAAGTAATTTTTTCCTTAGGCGTGGGTTGATTAGAGAATCACAATTGGAACCCATGCTGCCCTCTAGTTGTGATTGACTGTACTAACAAGTGTCTCCCTAACATGTTTATGTAGGGGGTTCCTCCTCCCATTTTGTAAACCAACCCATCCCTTGTGGATACACAGATGCCAGGACAGGATAAGAATCTCCTTTTCTGTGCTTCGTACCGCACGTCACTAAAAGAATGGTGGCTGAAGGCACTAATGAAAACATTCCTACTTAACGGACGAGCAATCATGAGAATCCTCCTCCAACTAAACTTTTATTCTTGCAAAATAACGTCAGATGGGTGTGAAAACTCTCTATTTTATAAGGCCTGTGCGAAAACATCAGGAGCATATAAATGCCTGCACGTCCATAGGACATGGGAGTATCCATATTTAACAGTCGTTTCGTATTCCACCAATAGCGCAAGGCCGTCTGGAAAAGAAGCTGCTAGTTTCCCTTTCTTTTCTGGCTCAAAATCAGTTGATCCGACATCGCAGGATTCTGATGTTGGCAAAACAACATTGAAAGGTGTCAACGTTCCATCACTTGAAAGAACTGGCGTGGAGCCGAGAGGTGAAACAAGTGATTTTACCCCAGTCGGCCTTGGCTCGAAGAATTCATCTCCTTCTTCGTTTCAAGGTTATTTCTATCTGCTGCGCGCCGAAGTTGCCTCATGCCTAATCTAATTTCAGCATGAGGGACATTTATCACCCGTTTGTTTTAGGTTAAATACCTGTTCAACATATTTTAACGAGGGTTATCATTGAAAATAGTTACAACCAAACCGGCCGCAATGGGGCAAGGTCCAGAACGAGTCATAGAACATGTGACAGTATAACAACAGACACTCCTCGTTTACGTCACTCCTGGTAATATTTATAAAAACAGTCAGCAGTGAATGATGCGTACGTGATCGAATTGACGAACAACGTCAATTTCCCTCCCCTAATCCCTCCATAAAAATTACTCCCTTGCGCATTCACTATGAAACACATAGGTTTCCCAATTTCCTAAGGAAATGACACGATAAAGGTTCTGGAGTTAGATTCGCAGTACAGCGTATGTTACGAATACAAGGACAGATGTATCGAACAGCAGATCGAGTTTAACTGTTTACCTGAATCCAAATGTGGGCTGTTTGACGTGCAGGGACGCCAAACGATTCTCTTAATTCTTTCTCCTTCAATAAATGAAAATGTGCGCTACTTCCGTCCCTTTCTCTTTCGTGAATACTACGGAAGATTCATTTTTAGTTGCGTAAATCTCAGATATTTATTTACCAACACGTAATTATAGTGTCCGCGGCCTACCTTGAGTTCGCCCCAGAACGACACAGATCATCAATTGTATGTTTTCGATAGCAGAGCACCTTGGTGATATCCTAGATGGTTACAAAAACAATGGCGGCCGTCGATGAAAGCCGCACCCTCCAGGAAGATGTAGCCGCTCATAAAATAGCTGCAGGACTCAAGTTACGCTGCGCGCACATTACCTGGATATTTTTTCCCAGAAGTTATCACGCCCAAGGACAGAACGAGACCCAGGATTAACCATGGCATATGCATTGTTACGCAACTACATTCCGGCTTGTTACTAAAGATGTAGGCTACCGAATAGTGGCTTTGCTGTGTTACTGTCTTGTCACATTCAGGCAAACCTATGTACCTCTTGAGAACGATGATGCGGTAAAACAAGGAAAAAGGGCAAACTGTCGTGGATAGTTCTCAAAATACTACTGAAGTGGTCAGGCGTCGGATTTACCACGCATTCATTTATTGATAATAGGCAACGCTGACACAATTTTGCCAGGGTAAACATTCCGCTTATCTGTTTTAGCATTGTTTTAAGCCTGAATCAGAAAGCTTCCGAAAATTGGCAGTTGAACAAGATCAAAAATTAAACAAGAGACGCGTGGTTATGACTGTGCGATCAACTTAATCGGCGTGGGTATTAAAATTTTACCAAAAGATTAAAACAATTGCTTGAAAAAAATCAAAAATGTGTTAGTGTAACGGAAATTGTGCTATAAAACTGCGGTTTTTTGAATTACTGGCACGGCTTGTCCTCAAAGTACGATTTACCATGCTTTCAATTGATACTGGACAACGATGATATAACTTAGCCAGGTCATGGTTAGTTTATCAGCGTCTTTTCGGTAAAGGTTGGGAATCTTCCTTTTATTAGTTTCATTTACGACAAAATAGTTTTCAGATGGCGCTCGCAATCACAAGCGGCATTCGTATTTGCTAAAATAGCATTGTTTTTTGAGTTACGGATCGCTGCCGATCCAACGTGTTTTGTCCAAAAAATACCAAAAAAATGCGTTGTTCCGGCCAGCAAAAATTTATGTGATGTTTAAATTTAAAAAAAAATTGATTGGATAATTCTGTTTCTGTATCGAGGTTAAAGCAGCAGTCGACAACAATGCAAACTTTTCATTATTGTTTATAAGAACATATATGTCACTGAAGGCGGGTGAATTATCCATTGTTGACGGCAAAGAGTGGCATTGTTTAATGGCATTGTTTAAAGTTCCAGTATCACGAAAACAATCATTCGACGAATTGTCTGCGTCCTAGTAAACGATAATAATATTAATAATTAATATGTTTATTTCATGTACAAGTGTAAGCCACGAAGTCCATGTGGAATGGCAGACGCTAGCACCAGGACTTATAATTCAAAGTTATTATATATCGAATACATCATAAATACATTTGAATTAAAAAAGAGATTGCTTAAAAATATAAATAGGCCTACAAGTATAGCATAATAAATAAAATGAGTAAAATTACAAAACGAAAATGAATAATGGTCAATAGAATATTTACAATTACAACAAACGATTATATGGAGTTTATTAATTTATTATTATTTATTAGTTGTTTGGGCATACGTCCTGGTACTGAAGGGGTTAATGAAAATGGCTTATGAATGTTATCTATTTCTTCAATTCTCCAGGTATACATATTTCTGAATTAGGCCATAAAAAAAAACCCTTAGCATTTTGAAAAATTTAAACACTAAACTGGGAGAAATAAAATCCTACCGTAGACAATGCTATAGTAAGGGGGGGAGAAGGGGAGAGGATTCCTCTCCATCCCCCCTCCCCTTCAATTTTTACCCGTTTTGCCGAATCCCGTTTCGTCGAATAATTTTTTTTCCCAATTTCCGTGTTGACTCGCGCTGCTTCTGTCGCTCGGCTAATCATACAACATCAAAAACAGCAATTCCCGTTTCGACGAATTTTAATTAGGGCTTCATTTTCGGTGAAACAGGAATAATTTTCGACCAAATGGGATTCTGTGAAGCGGGATTCAGCGAAACGGTAAGCCACCCCGCCGCAATCACACCCAAGATAATGTGAGGGGGGGGGATTGAGGCTTAATGGCACGTCGACAACGTGGTCATTAGCGCCAACCTCAGTCACAGTGCAGTGGTCCGGGTTGCCACTGCACCACACATTACAGAGATGTTATTCAAACCCCTAACTAAATCTTGTCATACATCTGTACCTCCTGCAAAAATTGAAAAACACCGGACAGGAGGACAGACTTATCGCCCAATTGACGCGTAATGTCATGCAGAAGATGGAAACTACGACGAACACCATCAAGATGGCGACAATCAACAAGGAAGTGCCGGACCGTAAGTAGCCGTCGACACCAATAACATTCAGGAGGGTCAACCCCCGCAAAACAAAACAGTGAGTAAGTCGGGTGTGACCAATGCGCAAACGGGCCAATACTACCTCCTCACAGCGACTGCAGCGACACGCCGAGTGCCACTCCTCGACGGTGCCTTTAATAGCTCGTAATTTATTACCGTCCTGTCTGTCCCACAAGTTTTGCCAAAAAGCGTGCAACCTCAGACGCAGAGTTGAAAAGGCGTCTGAGGGAACAAGGCTGAGACCCCTATCGAGAGGGCCAGAAAGGGCCCCTTTCGCAGCAGAATCAGTTGCTCATTTCCACTTATCCCAACATGTCCCGGGATCCAGCAGAAAATCACCGTTTTTCGCTGGCCAGGCAAGCGGGAAAGCAAAGCACAAGATAACGTGTGACGTGATTTATCATTAAAAGAAAAAAACAAAAACGGAACCAACATTGTGAACAGCTCGGGGTGAAAAATTGAGCAGCAAACATGAGCCATGCAATTAGCACGTTTCAACTAATTTGGAGGTCGAATGGATAACAAGGGTGTTTAGCGATTGTCCCTAAAGATCAGAAAGCCTACGATTTTCCACACGAAGTGAGATAAAACTGTACTTATTTCATTATAGAACCTTGGCTGAATGTATGTGTCCATGCAGTAAAGTGCGTTTTTTTTTTGTTTTATTGTCAAATACCACATTTAACCATGAACATTTCTAAAGGCTTTGCACTTTCGTTCGTCAATTTTAATCAAAGCAAGCAACACAGAAACGAGCACTGCCACCCAAACACAAACGTACGATGAATCTCCTTCACCAACTAGTTTTTCAAAATGCTAAGGGTTTTTTTTTATGGCTATTTTCATTAACCCCCTTCAGTGCCAGGACGTACGCCCCAACAACTAATAACTAAGAATATATGTATAAACTCCATATAATCGTATATTCTAGTTGTAAATATTCTATTGACCATTATTCGTTTACGTTTTGTAATTTTACTCATTTTATTCATTATGCTATAATTGTAGACCTATTTATATTTTTAAGCAATCACTGTTTTAATTCAAATGTATTTGTAATGTATTCGATACACAGGGTGATCCAAAAGTCCGTTGCACCCCACCAAAAAGCCCTACAGAATTGGAATTAGGCACCTGACTCACAGGACTTTGTTTTGTCCCTTAAGATGGGGGCCACCCACTGAGCTTGCATTGGGGCGCCCTGCCCCCCTCAACCCCCAGATATAAAATTTAACTTTTTTGTAGGTTTGGTTCCAATTGGAGAAATATGCGCATAGCCCAGACAATGTGATAGCCGAAAACGGGATGCTAATTGGATGAACGGGATGCGTTTTATTACATCTTCAATGTAGCCCCAACGCCCATATGAGGACTCCCTGCACGGTGAAAGAAATTGTACGGTGCACCCATCAAAGGTCCTACAGGCAGTGAGAATACACACCTGACAAATAGAACCAAGGTTTGTCCCTAAGATTAGGGCCATTGCATGAGCTTGCATTGGGGCGCCAGGATCCCCCTCAACTCCCAGATACAAAGTTTATATATGTTCCTTAAACTAAACAGAAAAAAACAGCCCTGGGTTTGGAACGTTCAAGCAATACGTCTCAAGTAAGTATACGTCTACAGAAATAAGCTATTTTCACTCCTCCTCCCCCCGCCCCTCGTGATCAATCGTCATCAATTGACGAACAGGCATAGGTGATAGTGCCTGCGCTCTTCATGGGAGGTGTCAGACATCAACAAACCAACGCAGAGATATTAGACAAGTTTATTGTTGGGAAAAGAAATAAACTTGGTAACTTGGGGGTTGAGGGGGGCAGGGTGCCCCAATGTAAGGCCATGCGTGCCCCCCCCCCCCCCCTTAGGGACAACCATTCGTCCTATGGGGCGGGTGTGTAATCTCAGTGCTGTAGAACCTTGGTGAATTCACCCACACCGGTCAATTTCCCATACCTTGCAGGTAAGCTCTCATGAGGGCGTGGGAGCTACATTGAAGATGTAATAAAACGTACCAAGTTTATCTTATTAGCATGCCGTTTTGGGTGATCAGGTTGGCTGGGTCAGGCACATAATTCCCCAATTGGAAGCAAACGTCTATTTCTGACAGGAACAAAAAAAAAGTTTTGTAACTGGGGGTTGATGGGGGCAGGGCTCCGCAATGCGATTCATGCAGTAGCCCCATTTTAGGAACAAACTTTGGTTCTATGTGTTAGGTGTGTAATCTCAGTGCTGTAAAACATTTTGCAGGGAAGCACACATGTGGGGATTGGGGGGCTACATTGAAGATGTTATAAATCGCATCCCGTTTATCCAATTAGCATGCCGTTTTCGGCTATCACGTTGTCTGGGCCATGCGAATATTTCCCCAACTGTAGCCAAACGTCTATTTCTCACAGGAAAAAAAGTTAAATTTTATATCTGGGGGTTGAGGGAGGCAGAGTGCCCCAACGCAAGCTCAGTGGGTAGTCCCCATCTTAGGAAATGGCATCTCTGAAATGGCAGTGGACAAAACAAAGTCTTATGAGTCAGGTGCCTATTTCCAATTCTGTAGGGCTTTTGGTGGGGTGCCACGGACTATATAATAATAATAATAACTTTGAGTTATTAAGCCTGGTGCTAGCGTATGCCATTCCACATGGGGGGGGGGGGGGGATTGAGGCTTAATGGCTTACACTTGTACATGTAATAAACATATTATTTATTAATATTATTATCGTTTACTAGGAAGCAGACAATTAGTCAAAAAATTGTTTTCGTGATACTGGAGCGTTAAACAATGCCATTCTTTGGCGTCAATAATGGAGTTAACCGCACCCGGTCATCTGCCCGACGAAACCTTAAGGCCCTAAGTCTGCAACACCCGGAATGGATTCTCAAGAGGTCACATATGTTCATATATACAACAATGAAAAAGTTTGCATTGTTGTCGAACTACTTGAACCTCGATACAGAAACAGAATTATCCAATCAATTTGTTTTAAAACCTTGATTACAATTTTTTTTTAAATTTAAACTTTATGTACTATATTTGTTTTGTCGTCGTTGTATTCTGTTTATGCATGTTCTAGGCATCACATACATTTTTGCTAGCCGGAACAATGCATTTATTCGGTATTTTTTGGACAAAACACGTAGGATCGGCAGCAATTCGGACTCAAAACAATGCTATTTTAGCAAATACGAATGCCGCTTGTGATTGCGAGCGCCATCTGAAAACTATTTTGGCGTAAATGAAGTTTTTGACGCACGTAAAATGGAAGATTCCCAATCTTTAGCCAAAAGACGCTAATGGGAAAACCATGGTTAGGTAAAAGATATACCGCTCTCTATTTTTGTAAATTTTTTAAGCCTGAAACAAGCTTCCCAAAAATTGAAATTGTAGACGAGGGCAACCCATGAGATGCCATCGTGGATTGAGCGAAAGCCGTGTCGTTTTGACTAAGCGAGCAACTTAACAGGCGTGGGTTTTCAAATTCTACCAAGGGATTAAAATATTTTTTTCAAAGAAACAAAAATGTGTTAACATTAGCTAAATTGCGCTATAAATTTTCCATTAAACTGTCGAATAGTCAAACCATAAACCAAAATACAATGTCAACTTGGAACAAACTCGTCCACAATCCATCGTCTATTCACTTCCAGAAAATAAATTCTTTGCATCACAAAGGCAACATGAGAGCTTTTATAAATTCACCGAACAGCTCAACAATCGATTCCAAAAAAGGCAACGGCGCCTTCAAAAATGACGTCACCAGTTACTTGTTTTGGAACGTACCCGCTGGATGCAACGCTGACGAAAGTGATGGCCAATGTAACGGGAAAAAAATGTTTTAAGAACGTATGCTCACCATCGTTTGCTCACAAATTTTCCTAGTGCAATAGTCTGTTCCACATTATGCTTTCAGAAAACTAACTGCATGATGCCACGTTTCCTTGCACTACAAGTGCAAAAAACATGCGGATATCATAATTGCAGACTCTACACAGTTACTGTTAGAGTCTACGAGTGGGATATTTACATGTTTTTGCACTCGTGGGGGAAGAAAACGTGGCGTCATACAGTTAGTTTTCTGAAAGCATAATGTGGAACAGACTATATCAAGGGGTTAAAGGGACACCCGGCCTGCTTTATAACACTACGCCTGCCTTATAACAGTTCGCGCTGGTCTCCTTCCGCGCCTATGCGAACACAAAGGTCATCTAAGATAACGATTAATTTTAATTTTTATCGCATTACGCTTTTAGATTTTTTATCTCATTGTAATTATTAGCAAATTAGTACATGCACATTGCACACACACAGAGATGAAACGTCATGGTTATTGTAAGCGCGCAAAGCATCATATAGTTACGGGTCGTTCGTAAATAAAGTTCCATTATATTCAACCGAAAATCTCCTAGACGCCACATTTTCAAAAGGATTTTTAGCTAGGGAAAGACTAACGATAAGGAAATAGGCCTTTGGGGGCCGTACTTGATGTGGAGGATCGAGAAAAATGGCGCTGGGATGGGAGGTATATAACTTTAAGCAGTTTTACGTTAAATGCCGGCCGATAAATATGTTTATTACTCATGGTCGAGTGAATCGTTACCTTCTTAAGCTTAGTGGCGACACTTCGTGACGACATTCTCCACCCAGTTGCTAATTACGTTTACGTAAATAGTCCGAACGGTAGGTCCGCCATCTTTTGTCGTTAGATGTAGCGAAAATAACGCCTCCTGCTGTAGATGAGTACGATGCCATAGCAGTTACGTCACGCTGAGGTATCAGACAATTCACCTGGTGTTTTAAAAACTACTTCGATAAGGTGAGCCTTCAGCACTGAGTTGTTCGGTGTGTTTATGAAATTTATTATACTTTGGAAAATGACTTTGGAAAATCTGGAGAGAACAAAGATCCAGTTGTTAATTTTACGGTCAAAACTATGTGGGGGTTGCTTTCTTTTGGGTGCTCTGATTTATATAACTAAAAGTTTTTAACCAGTAAAAGGTTTTCCACAACATAGTTGTTAGGGGATTTTTGTTTTGTAGCCGTCTTCTATTTGGTTCTTGCATTGTTTTCATAACATTGTTATGTAGGGAGGGCGCATGGCTTCGGGCCGGTGCCCCAATAAACTTTAATTGAATTGAATTATTCACGTTATTCAAGTTGTAAAACGAAGGTTATGCAAGAATTAAAACATAAAATTAGGGAGCATCTTAAAATCTTTTCAGTGATCTCCATCGGTCTCCATTTCCAAGGGTAATACATGTATATACGTTTGTTTACCCTTGAAAATGACACGGGTTGAACTCGCCGAAAATTTGGGAGTCTATTTTTAATGTAATTAGTGACCGCAGAACGCCGGCTTAAATGTTGAACATTAATTTTTTTTTATTGATTTCCATGAATATTTTATGCAAGATTAATTTCGCTTCTAAGAGTCAATAGCCCTGGAACCCGTTGCCTTCTATTACGGGTTTACGAACTGAAATCCACAAACAGGTCTTAGAATTCGTGGAATACTTGAAATGATTCGAATAGTGGGTTCAAAAGATATCGCGGATAACAAGAATTGGAGGGGGAAATAGTGCTAATATTTGAACTTTATCCCCCATATGTTACGCAATACAAGATTTGTTTGTTCCTCCTCTATCCGCAAAATGCCACGTGCTATCACGCCCATATTTTATGTGATTGGTCCAGGGGTCCTATATTGTAATAAGTAGGCCTGTAATTTGCACTGGCTAAAATTTATCAAGTGTTCTATAGTTTGCTACGAAGACTAAAGTAGGCCAAGTATAAAAAGTAATTTCTCCCTAAGGCATAGAGCGATCAGATAATCACAATTGGAACCCCTGCTTCCATCTAGTTGTGGCTGTCTGTCGGGGTGGATCAAAAAATGTTTTTTTTTTTTGAATTTCAAGTAGTAATAGTGTGGAAAAGTTGGCCTTCGGCCTCCTAATCACTGTTCCAAAATGAGAAATTTCCAAAATAATTTGTTGAGGTTTCCGCCTGGGCCTAAAGTTTAACATTAAAAGTCAGTGGGAAAAATCGCTAATTCTGCAAAAGTGATTTTTGACTAGTTTAAAATATTGCTTTTTACATTATCTCATTTTGTTCTCTCAGAGACCACCAAATTGAAGCCAAAATCAAAACACTTTTTTTTCTTCCAAAAAACAATGCGAATTTTCGGCCATCAAAATAGGGCAACAAGGAATTTTTGTCGTTTTTATGCCTTGAATAAAAACGAAGTTTCGGGACAAAATATTTTTGTTAATTTTATTTCTGGCTTCTTTTAATGGTCTCTGAGAGTACTAACTTACATAACGTAAAAAAATGTATTTTAAACTAGTAAAACATTTTTTTTTCAGAATTAGCGATTTTTCCCATTGACTTTTAATGTTAAACTTTAGGCCCAGGTGGGCACCTCAAAAAATTAGTTTAGACATTTTTCTTTTTTGGGATAGTGATTAGCAGATCGAAGACCAACTTTTCCACACTATTACGATTTGAAATTTTAAAAAAGCATTTTTTTGATCCACCCTACTGTCTTACTTGCCAGTCTCTCCCTACCATCTTTACATAGAGGTTCCTCCTAATTTTCTAAACTACTCACCCCCTGTGGATACACAGATAGTTACCAGGACAGGACGATAATGTCCCTTTCTCTCCTTCGTACCGCACGTCACTAAAAGAAGCGATGGCTGAAGGCGCTGATGAAAAATTCCTACTTCACGGATGAAAATCAGGAGAGTGGTGTTCTTCAGCTAAACTTTTATTGTTGCAAAATTATGTCATTTTACACAGATGGGTGTGAATACTCTTTATTTTACAATGCCTCTGTGAAAATATCAGGAGAACATGAATGCATACACGTCCATAGGACATGGGAGTATCCATAATTGACAGTCGTTTCATATTCATATTCGGGACAGTATTCCAACACACTCGTTCTTATGCCACTCCTGGTAATAATTTCAAAACTTTCGACAACGAATGGTGCGTATTTGATCTAATTGACGTACAACGTCAATTTCCTTACCATCGTCTCCCAACCGTATGGCCCCTCCGTAAAAATTACTCCTTGCACATTCACTATAAAATACATAGTTTTCCAATTCTAAAGGAAAGGACTCGATAAAGGTGCAGGAGTTAAGATTCGCAATGCAGCGTAAGCTTCGAAATCAAGGGAGGGCAGACGTATCGAACAGCAGATCGAGTTTCATTGTTTACCTGAATCGAAATTTGGGATGCTTGACGTGCAGGGAAGCCAAACAATTCTCTCTTCCAAACCTTCAATAAACGTAAATTTCCGCTACTGCCGCCTCTTTCTCTTTCGTGAATATTACGGAAGATCAATTTTTAGTTGCGTAAATCTCATATATTTATTTATAAACACGCAATAACCTGGATATTTTTTTCCAGAAGTCATTGTGCACGTTAAAGACAGCACGAGAGATGGGATTAACTGCGGTATATGCATGGTTACCTACATACGTACATTTCTGGCGTGCAATTACAGATGCATGATATTTCTGTGGCACTGTCTTGTCATATTCAGGCAAACCTGTGTACATCTTGGGAACGAAGCGGTATTTTGAATCACTGGTGCGGCTAGCTCACAAAATACGACTTAACTGTTGAGGCGTAGGATTTCCCATGCTTACAATTATTGACACTGGACAACGATGATATAAAATCGCCAGGTTAAAGATGACGTCATCCATGTATTTTTTTATTGTAAGCCTGAATCAACACGCTTCCCAAAAACGGTAGTTGCAGCGTCTATTCAGCCACGAAGCACTGCCGAGTGAACGAAAGCCGTGTGGTATTCACTAACCGAGCAACTTAATAGGCGTGGGTTTTCAAATTCTATCAAGAGATTAAAATATTCTCTTCAAAGAAACAAAAAATGTGTTACTGTTAGGTAAATTGTGCTTTAAATTTTCTATTAAACTGTCGAATAATCAAATCATAAACTAAAATCTCTTGTTATCCTGGAACAAACTTGTCCATAATGTCCATAATTCCAGAAAATAAATTCTTTGCGTCACAAAGTCAACAACGAGTTCTTTCATAAGCGGCTCGGCACCTGATTCCTGCAAAAGAGACATCACTCGTCAGTTGTTTTGGAACGTGTACCGGCAGGATGCATCGTTGAGCAAAATGGCGGCCAGTGTCACCAAAAAAAAAGCGTTCTATGAACGTATACTCATCATTTGTTCGCTATCACCTTTTGCCATAAACTTGTTACCTTCTTAGAGTTAGTGGGGCAAGACCCGCTGAAATTGTAGCTGTGCTGTGAGTGGAGCTCAGCTACTATCTCAGTGGGCCTTGTAGTGGAGACACCTCATGAAGACAATCTGCACCAGTGGTTCATTACGTTTTTCGTAAATAATCCGAGCGAACAACAACGAAATGTCCACCATCTTTTGTCGGTGAAGTCAGCAAAAAAAAAAACTACCTCCTGCAGTCGATGAGTACGATGCTCCAGCCATGACGTCACGCTGAGGCGTCAGAAAATTCACCTCACGTTTAAGAACTACTTGAAGAAGTGAGGCTTCAGCGATAAATTGTTCTGTGAGTTCATGGGAGTGTTGAATGATTTTACTTTGGAAATCTGGATCGAACAAACATCCAGTTGTCAAATTCACGGTCCAAACGATGCGGGTCTTCTTTTCTTTTAAACCATGCGCAATGGCTGTTTGCTGTGACGTCACCATGAGTTAGCCAATGACGAACGAGAAGAACGGCTATTTGGCCGTCTGATTGGACTAGCCCAGTCACGTGATATGCACGTCACAGCAAACAGCCATTGCGTGTGGTATAATTTGTATCACTACAAGTTTAAAACTTATAATAGGGTATAATAATAATTGAAAAAAAGTTTGGACTTTTTGAATTATCCTGTAGAATAAGTGAATTAATGTTATTTTCTGACTTCCTACGTGTAACCATATTTGTAAGAAGAGCTCATGTAAAGACTCAATTTAATATATAGGTGATACTTTAGGTGTTAGAATAAATGAAGAAAAAGGCTGATTTTTATTACTAAAATAACTGTTATACTACAGAACGTAAGCAACGCGCCAGCATTGTGCACCATCATCGATTGTCATAGCATCAAAAGCGAACCTGGCAAGTTTCATTCACCTAACATAAAATGTGGCTGATTAAGCATACTTTTACACCATCTTTTACGGGAGATCACTTCTGTGTTCAGCATATGATAACGTAAAATTAGGGCTTATGAGAATGGTAATCCTAATATTTACTGCTCTTTTCATAGAGTCTCGCTGTATCTTTAACGTTGTACGCAATCCCATACCAATCATTCTGAACAGTGCACATTTTGTTTTAAATAGTTTAGTTTACTAAGAGACAAAAAAAAAAAAAAAGATTCCCGTTATATCGAAAAGAAATCCCATGGGACCGAAATACATTTCACCTGTAAGTCAAAAATTTTCTATCTGATCGGTCATAGAAGCATTCAAGCTGTCGGGTTTTCAAATCCAACGGGCCTAAACTCTTTTCCCCCATTTTAGTCTTCTGTACTATTGCAACGACTTTGTCCGTCCGTCCGTCGCTTTTTTCAACTTCGCAACGGTACCAAAAATTGACGACCACTGTTTACAACGTTCGATTCAGTGTCAAAAGTTAGTTATATAACATGGCAAATTAAAACATCGTTGCCTCCTTATAGCTAATACACTTCTTCGGCGTAACTAAATTAAATAATAACATTTCATCGTCGAATTGAAATCCTAAAGATTTGTGTTAACGCAGCCGTAAAAACAAAAACATTTTAGCTTCGTTCAAAAGAGTCTTGTCGCATTGTTGCATGAATGAATAAGCTTACGATCGAACCAAATTCTCCATTAGGCCTATCTGCTAGTTACGAACCTAAAACTGCCGTTAAAGAAATTAGGCCTAAAAAATGAAAATTAGATCTAAAATCACGTTACCATGGCAACGTCAATAGTTGCTACGAGTCGCTGCTGCAGCGTTTCTCCTGTCCCTTCCCTACTACCACTGATCTGTATAGGCTACGTTGCGCATTACGTTGTAACACTGTAAAGGTGTGCGCGGAGGCATACCGTGTTGCAAAAATGAATAGGCTTACTGTATACAATCCAAATCTCCGTTCGTTGCCCTACTTACGAAATTAAAGTTGTAAATTAGGCCTGAACGCTGACAATTATGCCTAAAACGTAAGATAAGCTTAAAAGCTGACACACTTGTAACGGGCAATTCTGATGGTTACTGTTTTTAGATTATATAATAGAGATAGCTGTTGTAGTGCATGATAGAGGTGTGCGCCTCACCATTGGAAGTGGAGGAACTGTACAGAAGACCAGTGCGACTAGATAGTCGCTGTAGCCCCTTGTTTTTAATGGGTCCATCTCCCTTTCCGAAATTCTGCGGACTACGGCTTAGGATTTTTTTAATACTATTCCATGGCCAACAGTCGCCAAAGGCTGTAGTATCGCTGAAAAGAAAAAAAAATTAAAGTCTATTTATTTTTTTGTAATAACCACTCCAATTTTAGTAGCCAACAGCACAGCCACCATTCCGTATCCTTCTTTATGTATCGGTAGTAAATTCTTCTTGATATGATCTTTATAAACACACTAGACGAAACCCGTCCTGTTTCTAAACTAGAGGTATGTCTGAGGGAAGTGAGGAAAACTGTTTCATAATTCGAGGCGACTGATCCAAACTCCTCCCACTTTACGTAGGCGTGACGTCATGGAGCTGAGATGTTGCTGAGGAAAGTGAGGCAGGTTTTTTCTCGCTCACTTACTGATCCAACATGGCTGCCATCACCAGTAGTTGATGAGATGGCCTTGTTTCTAAACTGTAGGAAGTGAGATATGGAAAATGTCGAAATTTAGAAACAAAATCCAATTAAACAGAAATTAATAAGCATTTGTATTATGTTCTTACTAACATTTTTCTCGCTGAAAATAGATGTGGGAGCCATTATTGCTAATTTATCTAATGTTGAGAACGACAAGTGAGGCAGTGGTGTTTCTAAACTGATCGGTTTTGATGACGTTGAGGGCTGTGGCTTAGAGGAATCCTTCTCACTCTTCCCTCTAAGTTTAGAAACACGCCCATGCACGGGGCCGATCATGAATTAAGTTTACAGACACACTTTTCCCGGCACACTTCCCCCTCCTCACGCCCGCACGGCAAGTGGACTCTTTTCCATT